>PNEQ01004269.1:119044-133101 GCA_003012365.1 Medauroidea extradentata
GATAATATGACAAATGTCCGAAAGGTGAGAGGGTTTAACTGCTCTTTAACAACAACATCTCAAGGGGGAGTGTTAGACAATTTTGTTGTATTTTCAGTTTTTGAGCCATAACATATATTCAAATTGTATTGAAAAAATTTTCTCTTCGACAGAACTATTGTAAGAGAATTAAATTAACTTTCAAGAATTACCTTGCAATGATTCTGCAAGGAAATTCTTGCAAGTTAACCTTAATTATCTTGCAATAATTCTACATTAAAATTAATTTAAGATTCCGTTATTAACTTTGTCGAGCAGTTTACCAAGAATATATTCTATGCTTTTAGAAGAGACATTTTTGATAATACAATTTGAATAATTATTATGGCTCAAAAACTGAAAACTCAGTAAAAATGTCTAACACTCCCCCATAAAAGTCGATGATGGTGAAGTGAGATGAAAGTGCAGCAACAGTCATGCTGGAGCCGAAATACGAACCTTGGCTTCTCGCACCGTAGCACAGTGTGATATTATTGCAATGTAGGTGAATAAAGAACAATTTTGCAAAAGAGACATACGAGTTTAAGTTACAGAATAGTGACTTTAATTAATTTTTTCATATTATTGCAAGGTGAAATCGTGTATTGCTCCAAAGCAGACTTACATACTTTCTAAATCGCGAAAAAAATCTTCTGCATATTTGCGCACTGAACTGATATTCGCATTTAAGTACAATGTCGCAATACATTAAACGTATTAGACCACAGAAAGCCTTTACTGAACGCAGTTTTAAAGTCAAAAAACGAAAAATCAACTGTCTATTTGAACAAAAAGTTGAGAGAAGTTATAACTGGCAACCGAAATGAGGTTTTGACAAGAAGGTAAGAGGGATTCGACTGCAACTGTACGTGTGCTTACTAGTGCCTCTCCTCAGAGAAGGACAACAATGAAGACGTCACGCAAAGCATTCTTCCAACAACAAGGCAGGCACAAATTTCTCCAGATAAAGCTCTGGCTTTGCTAATTGAGGCAAATCTCTCAACTCACCAACAAAATATTACTCGCAACGATTGTAAGATGATACAGAATAATTTTTACCCTTCTTACAACAAAGAGACAGCTGCTAGAAAAATGTTATCCTTTAGGAAAAGTTGCCACAGACTTAAAAGCATAAGTCCCACCACAATATCTTGTAGACCACACTGTCAAAATATTATCAGAAGTTCAAAAATACTTTTTAATGACAGAATATTATCTGAGAACACAACCAGAATTTGTGATAAAATGGGGCTGCGTTGGTTATAAATAAAGCAGACATAAGCAAATATTTTCTGAAGATTTTCAAACTGATAACAGTCTATTTTCTATTTCTATGATTCCAATCCAACTAGTTACTTTACAAGATAGAATAATAATCTGGCATAATCCTGCACCCTTATCAAAACGACACTGCAAACCTATCAAATTTGTTTTCGCTAAAGAGACAGTGCAAGTGATATGACTAATGAAACACGAAGAATACAGAATCAAATAAGTAACCTGAAACCTACACAAATACATGTCAACAACACAGTTATCACGATACGGACTACATTAATTCTATGCATGATAGACAGCGAAGTTTGCAACGCAGTTTCGTCACGTGCCTCTACTCAAAGATGCTATTTATGTGGAGCCAAAAAAACTGAGCGAAATGAATGACTTAATTCTATTTCAGCTAAGTTTGTTAATCGAGACTTTCCGGCATTTGGTTTATCTCCTCTTAATTCTTCGATACGTTTCTTTGAATAAATTATTTATATTTCTTACAGACATCAAATACAGAGTTTGCAGATACGAGGAGCAGGCAATAAAATTATTTTTGCCGAGAAAAAGAAACAGGTGAAAGAAAACTTTTGAAAAAAAAAAAAACTAGGTTTGTTGTTGACTATCCACGACAGCAAACTTAAAATACCAATGACTGCAACACTGCTCGAAGATTTTTTAGACATGAAGAAATGTATCTAATATATGTATTATCATTTATTGATTTATGCTGAAGCATGTCATATTTTATGTACCACGTGTTTGCATTTTATTTCTGTTATGACATGTTGTTCTTATTTTCAGTTTGGTTTCTTTATGTATGTGCATCCATACCCTCTGTAATCGACCCTGACACACACATTGTCATTCTCTTATACTCAAAACGTCTTTTAAATTATATTATTATACTTAACTTGTATATACATAGTTTTTTCCAACTATATTGTGAAATTACCACATGGTGCGTACACCGGCGCGTAACCGCCCACGCTAAGGGGGTCGGCTTGTCCGAAAGTAAATATAGTGTTAAAATGGTCACGTATGTCCTCTCGCTCAATATAGCCCTATTGGAAATTTAAATGTAAGTCTGGGTAGTACAAACCTTGACAACACCTACGAACTGTAAGTAGTCAGTGTTGTCTGCATAAATTTCAACAGAAATCCCGTAGCTCTTCTCAGAAAAAAGCTGGACAGTTTGATACATTTGAAATTCAATATAATTTCAGAAACTGTTCATAGTTGTAAACTTTTTTCATACGTTAATCATACAATTGCGTGATAGAACGTGAACGTCTTTACATTTGCGCCAGGTGTGCCTGTGCATTATACACAAACATACTTCTACTGTAAACGAACTTTGTAACCTCGCTACTCAGGTGACCAAAATCTGTAAATGGTGCATACTACTTGCAGTGCGTTTGCAATCACTGGAGTTGGCTACCGAAGGCGCGAAAATGCTCTTGTCCTGAAATCATGCTACCAATTCAACCACTAAAATACGCCTAATGACAACATAGGTCATTCGCAAAAAATTAAGCACTTTTGGCAACCACTTGGTCTATAATAATGATTAAAAATTATAATTCGTGGTGATTTGAGACGTTAACTTATGAGTACAGTACAATCTTATACACTTCACTTGTTACGTAGGTAACTTTATTTATTTTAAAAACCACCACAAAACTATAATTATCTGGATTTTAATAACTAACTAGACTTCTAAAAGTGCACAGTCTATCGCGAACCACCTATGTGAGACTGCATTCACGTCGACATTCAAATTCTAAATTCAACTTGAAAAAGTATCGTCATTAGTATGACAATATTGTAGTATCTATAAACCATGAATAATATGTTGAAAATACGAATATTTATCATAAACTTGCTTCGGACATAATTTGTTGTTATAAAAGGATGTACTTAAAATAAATTATGAACCAGCTAAAGTTCACCAAAAAATTCGCTTTTTAAACAAATTTTGTAAATATGGTATGAATAAATATGATACATAATAGTCGCTCGTACATATGTATAAACTCAAGTTTAACCACTCCTTAAAATAACTTCTGAGCTCAATTGGTTCTTTTTATAAAAATAATATGTGCAACGCTTTAATATATTTTTTTTTCATTGGAGACATTACAAATTTCAATGTCATTCACATATTCTTAAAAAAAAAAATTAATTTGAAATATGTACTTTTGAATTAAAGAAGGCGGAATATGAACTATCGCTTTTATCATAACCTGTTGGAACATTTTTGTCACGTAAAAATATGTAAGGTTGTAGTCTAAAAAGAATATGTGTGCTTTGCTGTCATATTTTGTATAACATATCTTAACGCTCTTATTGTGTAGTTGTTTTGTAACGTCTTGTCATGAATGCTGTAACACAAAGAAACATTCTACCGCAGGCATTCTAATCACCATGATCAGGTGATATGAAAGCTACCTTAATATAATTTAAATGTCTTAATGTTTTAATTGTATAAACCTGGTTGTAGTACGGTTTTTAAAGATGGTCCAGAAGATTGAACAGCTCCTAAGTCGAAGTAGGGCTCTAAGATGACAGTTAAGGTGTGGTGGTCCAAAAAGAAGGCTATACTGTCAATCCTTGGCAGTATTTTATAACTTGCTTTGACGGCTCACTAGCCTCGTTCTCAGCTGAAAACGACAATGTTTTAATTGACGCGAGAATCTACCAGCACTGACGTCATGTTTACGCTGCCAGGATGCTTAAGGAGCCCTTTTCTTGACAATGTGTATTATTAGATACAATGCATTTTAGATTTTCTGTTGGCTAAAATATATATAACGGTAATGCTTTAGTTGTTAGGTTGGCATCAGTAAACGTTTTGAGTTGAAACTCTGTTGTGTGAAACTTCTTTGGATTCCCTCGAAAAGTGCCATAAGTTGTTCTGTGGACAAACCTAACCTAAGAGTTTGTGTTATCAATATTCTATGTTGAAGCTTAGTTACTGTAGAATATTCCTTGAATATGAATATAAGTGTGTGATTTTCAAGTCAGCTCAACATTTCTGAAGGTAAGCATACTAATAACATCATTAAATTAACCATGGATTGTACATTTGGTTAAAATTTATGTTTGTATCTAATTGGATACATTGCCAGGTTTCTAGTCAGATGGTTATGTATCTAATTGGATACACTGCCAGGTTTCTAGTGAAAAAGGCTATGTATCTAATTGGATACACTGCCAGGTTTCTAGGCAAAAAGATTATGTATTTAATTGGATACGCTGCTAGGATTCAAGTTAAATAGTTGTGTATCTAATTGGATACATTACCAGGTTTCTAAGACAGAAAAATTGTGTGTCTTATTGGATACAATGCCAGGTTTACCTATCTGTAGGAATACACTAGCAAGATTCGCAACAAGATATTTGTACGTGTGTGTGCACTGGCATTTTGGGCATTAAATTTAAGCATCTCATTAAATTTTTCTAATAGTAATTAAATTTAAGGTTTCTGCCAATACTTTTCACACACCATTATTTTATTTAGCCGAAACATTTGTACCAGATGCATTTATGACTGTAAAATTTTGTGCGCTGAAGAATATTTAAAAGTAGCTCACATTTGACAAGGGAAGATGTATACTCAGTACAAAACTATGTTTTACCTTAATTTCTTTATTTCATTTCTGTTTGTTTATTTCCTGTTTCAGATGTTTCGTAGAGTGAATAGTATCGTGGCTTTTGTTCCTCCAATTACCTATGCTTTTTCAAGTTCCGAAGAAGGTAACGACAATGACGAGAAAGAAGACATACAGCAGGTTTCTACTTCCGGTAGCTCTCGTGCTACAAGATAGGAAGAAGGGTTTCAACTTGACCAAAATTCCTATAGAAGATTCTGGTCCTGAAAGTCTGGCATTGATTGACAAGACGTTAGTCAATCTCATCAGCATGATTTAATACACACACACACACACCACCTCCTGATTCTGAAGAAAACAATGCAATACTAATGGGGATGCAATTATTTCTTATTTTGCCTTCCACCAGAACATCATTCGATCTACTTATCTTCCAGAAAGTGTAAATGGTCATTATTTTTAATCTGTTGATAGTTTACAGGCAGATTTTGTAGAGTTGTCATTGTATTTTGTGTGTACCTTTCCAGACTTCAACAACAGTCATGGAAACTCGCCTAAGCCTACAGAACTCAATCAGAGTGCCTTTTTAGTAACCACGTTCTCTTATGATCCAATTTCGCCACGTAAAGCCTCAGCAAACATTAATCAAATGGCTAGTAGTTCAATGAGCTGTCTCAGTTCACCAAATTAGGCTGCAACACATTCCAATAACCTAACTAATTCAGTCATAGTGCATTTTACTAACACCACCTGCATGGAAAAAAACATACAGTAGTTCTTGGAGTTATTTGGATACTTTAAAATCACAAACTTCAGTATCAGTGAAGACTTATCGAAAAAAACTGAATATGTCCTCAAAAGTTCTTCCAAAGCCCTACATAGTCACCAAGACTTGCAAGAACAAAACTTCGGCTTGACAGAGCTTATATCGGAGTATGGAAGGCATCTAAAATTTTAAAGGAATGTCAAAGCAAAGCTACTTTTTTGTTGAAGGAAGAACCTGTTTTGCACTGAGATCAAAGCAAATTTTGCTTCTAAATTAATACCGGGAATAATTCGTCACTCTTCGCATTGTTTCAATAATTTTTCACTGATGTTTGGGATCTAATTGTGATGTTTGGGAACTAATTGTGGAACATACTAACATTTATAGTTATCAGTGGAACAGGTAATAAATGTAACAAAGACAGAGCTGAAGAATTTTGTTTGGATAAAAAATAGCATAGCGGACAGTAGTTTTGTCAGCATATTCTGATTGTTGATCTAAGAAGTACAGATACAAACAAATTGCTTCAGTAATGTAGTTGAAACACTTCGAAGCTATACGCAGAAACCTGCAATTTGTTAGTAATGATTCATAAAGTTATCGATATTTCAAAATTCGAGGACTAATGGACGTTACCCGAAGGAATTTCTCCAATATTCACGAAGAGAATGAATATACCACTGATGAGATAATGATATCTAACAAAGGTACTCCAGCAGGCAGTCGACGTCAGTAGGTACATAAAAACTGAACCTTGGAAGTGGGGATTTAAGATTTTCATGAGAACGGGAGTTTCAGGTATGGTTTATGAGTTTATGGCTGTTTTCTTTATGGAGGGAGGATGCATTCAGACAGTTTGACTTTTTGCTGTCTGAAGAGATTTTGGGTCTTGGTGCAAAGGTAGTAATTGCTCTACACGGTTTTATCAGCAGAAATGCTCTTTTATGTATTTCGACAACTATTTCTTTACTCTGGAACTTATTTATATACCGCAAGAGAAATATGGAATACATAGCCTTGGATCAATCAGACAAAATCTACTAAAAGATTGCCCTTTGATGGATGGTAAGACATTGAATTCCAAACCATAGGGTGCTTTTGATGTACAGGTGTGTAGCGAAAGAAAAATTTGTGCTGTTAGGTGGTTAGATAACAAAGTTGTGAGCCTTGTACGTATTTTCTGTGAACCTGAACTTGTTGGTGTTGTCAAGTGCATTCAGAAGAAAAAGACAGCAAAGAAAATGAATTAAAATGAAAATCACAAGGCAGTTCCAGCAGGTTGTCAAGAACAAGAAACTTCTGTAGGTTCGCTGAAGAAAAGTGATGCCGCATAAAATCGCATTATCAAAAAATATTACACCATTATGGGGGGCATCAACCTAGAAGACATGATGATTGCACTATATAAAGTCAAACTCATAAGTGACAGGTGGTAACTCTCCATATTTTCACTGATCATTGACATGTGTATGAATAATGCTTGGCTTAAGTATAGAAGATTTCAAATGGACAATAACTGGAAAACTAATGAAGAGTGGAAAGGTGCTCACACTGTTGATCTTTTGTCCGCCGCTAAAGTAGTAACAATAAAGTCACAAAGTTATCAAAAAAGACTCCAAACGAGTCACTTTCCAATATTATCAGTAATGAAGGGGCGATGCAGATGCAGTAAAGGATAAACTAGAATGGAGTGTGCCAAGTGTGAAGTGCAGCTGTACCTTGTTGATCAAATAAACTGTTTCTATGCATTTTTATCAAGTGAAGTGAAAAAAATAGTAGGCATACGTATAGTATTTTCAAAATACAAGTTCAGATTAGTGACAGTTCCATTAGCAAAGCTACAGAAGAAACACTCTTTCATTAATTAATGCTGAACAAAAACTCCCATTAGAAAGTATTTATAAGTTAAAACAGTGTATTATGTGCTGTAAAAGGTAAAAAAACATTTATTGTAATAATTTATATCTCTATATATAAAAATGAAAGCTGACTGACTGACTGACTGACTGACTGACTGACATATCAAACTGCAGCCCAAACCACTGGACCTAGAAACGTGAAATTTTTGTGGGGGGTCCCCTAAGGTCGTAAGCGAGCACTAAGAAGGGATTTTTCGAATTTCGACCTCTAAGGGGGTGAAAAGGGGTGAAATGTGTTTCCGAAGAAACGTCGATAGAGCTCAAACCCGACGGCCTATCGTCGTGATTTTTACTTTAATAGGACACTCGTAAAAATGCATATTAGCCTATTTAAGGATTTTTCGAAGTTCAACATTTAAGGGAGTGAAAAGACCTTAAATGTGTTTCCAATCAACTATCGATATCTATCGAACCCTTCGGGAAAGAGAGTTGATATTCACTTCAAAATATTGCTTACGTAGATACCCAAAAAGTAGTCTTAGGTTTTTTTTGAAATTCGACCCCCAGACAGTAAAAAGGGGAAAAATTTGTTTTTTATGAATCGTCTATATCTTTGAAACACAATTGGCTATCATCGTGATTTTAACTTTAATTGGTTACTTTTACAAATATCTATGACAGGACTCAAAGATGTTTCGAAATTCTTAATTTAAAGGGGTGAAAATACGTGAAATGTGTTTTCGATTATCCTTCCATATCTATCGAATCAATCGAGGTATCGAAGTGCTCTTTGCTTTAAATTGGTGCTTTTGTAAATATCCCAAGTACCATTTAAAATATATTTTCCTAATTCGGCCCTAAACTGGTTAAAAAAGAAGTAATATGTGTTTTCGACTCACATTCGATATATATCGATCCTATAGCTTTTTATATAGCGACGTGATTTTTGTTTAGGATTGATGCTTACTCAAATACCTAAAAAGTAATTTCAGGAATTTTCGAAATTCGCCACCTAAGGACGTAAAAAGGGGTAAAAAGTGGTGAAAAGCGTTTTCAATAATTCGTCGATATATCTTGAACCCAGCGGGCTAACGTGCTTTTTACGTCCACGAGATACCAATAAAGTATTCTAAAACGTGGTTCAATGGTTTTTTGAAATTTACTCTCTTAGGTGGTGAAAAGACCTTGAATCTATCGAACCTGTCGAGATATACAATTAATTTTTGCTTCAGGATGATGATTACAGAAATTATCGCAAAACGGGTTTCAGATTTTTTTTAAATTCGATTCCTCAATACTGTGCAGGGGTGATATGTGTTTTTTTTAGTGAATGATCGATTTTGATTCGACTGAACGGGCTAGCGATGTGATTTACTCTTCAGTTGTATACTTATACAAATGTCTAAGATGTAAATTTAAAATATTTCGAAATTCGACACCCAAAATGGTGAAAAAGCACGAAATTTGTTTTCCATCAACCCACGATATCTATCTAACCAGTAGCGATATTGAGGTGTTGTTCGCGTCAGAGTGATACTTACGCAAATATTTAAAAAAATATGTACGTATTTTTTTTCTTTATAAGAAACGTGATTATTAAGAATAAAACTAAGTTGGTCAATATTCAAGGCAGACGATCCGAAAAGCAGGAACGAGCAGCGATAAACAACCTATACAGCAGTTTCACTCTACAGTAAACTATCAAGACGTGGTGTTGTACAACCTCTATGAGCCTAGGACACAAATATTTTTTTTTGTTCATGAATTATTTCGACGTTACGTGACGCAGTTGTTTGTCACTCAGGTCTAAATTCAGGGAGATTCTACTCGAATTCCGTTAAAAGCTGCGTGCGAACGTTCAGTTCTGACACACAAAAAGTACAAGGCAGATCGAATTAGTGCAATTTACATGTAGTCTTTAAAAGTGGTAAAATTGCAGTTCGCTTTCCACTTAGGTTCCTCTACAATGTCAGCTGACATATCGTCGGTATACTGCCAAAGGTGATTAAGTTATAAATGTTATTTTGTTTAAAAACAATATTAAATTGTAGATATTAACAAAAATGTGGTATGTTACAATACTGTGACACAACAGGACGAAACGACTTTAAACTTGGGCAATTGTTCGTGAACAACATATACATATTCCTAGCATTTTTCATTTTATCTCATTTTGACTAGGTCACTTTTGGCAGTAAACCGACGATATATCGTCTCACTAATCTCAAGTTTGGGGCACCAAATATGTTTCCGCGAAATCTTTACCCACTGAAAGATTGTAATGGCAATAAAGTTAAAGTGAATATTTTGAAAATATATAATTGAGGGCACCGTTACCAATGGTTGTGCACAGGGTAAACAGATGTTTCTCATTCGATTAACCTCTTATCTTAGTTGTCTGTAACTACTTTACAACCTCAAATTGGCAGGGCTATAAATAAGGCCCAGGCGAAGTCGCTATTAGTGGCAGGGACAAACTTAAGACTACTTTTCGCGTGTACAGCTATAGCTACTTATCCTGCTGCAGAATTAGTTCAACTAGCCGCTTGGACATTCTAACACTTGATGACTGTAGTACCAATATTGTGTACAAAGAGGTTTTTCAATTAAAGTAAATATTATCAGTTACGAATAATATTCGCGAGCAAAGCCGCGGGGGACTGCTAGTCATTTATAAAATTTGTGTAGCACATATGATGTGCAGAAAAATGTTTTCAGTAATATTTTTAAAAAAGATTTAACAATCTGTTTAAAAAAGGTTTCAAATTACTTAAAATCTTATGTCTTTTATAAAAAAACATTGTAATTAAATTTCCTGTTTTCTGGCAATGTATCTTATTAGATACATAAATAATTTTTATACAATCCAAGCAATGTATCAAATCAGATACATAAAATATTTTCCTTCTTGAAGTCTCACAAAATTTTTTTTGTGTTTAGTTATAATTTGTTATGCTTTTTAAAATATGTTTTGTGTCTAATTATGTTGTTATAATAAGATTCAAAGGAGAAAAATTTCTTTGTCAAGAAAAGGGTTAAGGAGACCTCCGGGAGTTATCTTCGTATTTTCGAGAACTTGCTGAATATTTAGACAAATTAAGTACGAAAAACAGTCAGTACGGCATGCTTATCTGTTAATTTTACTTGCTTCTAGTAAATGGTCCGTGTGAAAGTTTTTCAAGAATACTAATCAAAATAAACTTTATTGCGGCTGCAAACGTTAACTTTTTTAAGACGTGTGAAATCTTCACTTTGCTACTATTGCATACATTGCGGTGATTATACAGGCTGCTTGGAAGTTTACCCGACATATTTATGGAGGCAAATCATTCAGGAAAATTGGGAAAGATATATTACAATTTGTAACCGAACTGAGCTCATAAGAGGGATAATCGTCATTGAATTGTGTGTTCGTAATGCATGTTTACGCAATATATTTTAAACAACATTCTATAATACCACAATGTTTTCAGCATTGTTTGGTGCGTTAAAGAAGTAAACCATACCTATATGCAGCGTAAGAACCGTCTGGCTACATACATAAGGGTGACTATACTCTTAGTGAATACAACATTTTCGCCTCCACGTAACATGGACATCGGATGCTATCATCGTACTTAGTACGTCCTTACTCAACAGTACATTCTCTTCATGTAAGTTTCATGTGACATCTAAACGTTTATGACGAAAACGTACAAACATAATATTTAAGTTTCATGGCATAGCAGCAGTATCGTCGCATTCTTTGTATTTGCGGTCTAAAGCAGGATTCATAACGATTCGTCGCACCCGTACGTCCGTTACCCGTCCGTCGATCACATGGTTACAGCCAATCAGGAGTCTGGAATAATTCAATCCGTTCGTCCGTCGAAAGCTCGTTAAGCTATAACTTTTTACGAACGGACGGGTAAATTACAGTCCTCTAAAGATGGCGACGATCGTTTGAACGGTTATATTTTATTTTATTATAAAGAATGTGATTTTTGTTTGACATTTATTACTTTTGTTGGGGTGCACTGAAAATTCTTCTTTGAAATGTGATAGAAATAATTTAGAAGTTTGCAAAAATTCAAAACACTGACTGAAATTAATTTAATGCTTACTTAAATTTAAAAGTAAATACTTTTATTTGTAAATACTTATGCTCGTAATAACAGCAGTTGAAGTACTTATTAGCAGCTATGAAATAATTTAAATCATGAAATAATGATTACAAATCCGTTCAAGAGTGTTTTTATATCCCAATAGAGATTTCTGTTTGTACACTGGTAGCAATGCAAATTAAGGAATAATAACGGATCGAAGACGGATTGTTATGACTCGCTAGATTTGCAGGTGGACGGTGATTGAGGAAGAATGGACGACGGACGGAAGCGACGGCTCTTTGTAAATCCTGCTTAACCCTCATTTGTCACGTACCTCAGCCAGCAAGTTGGGCGTTGCACTACGTAAGATAGCAATAGCTGACGGTATATAGGAGATGTGAAGGAGAGAGTTTCAGTTATAAATTATCACCAGCAAGAGAATCATGTTGTTCAGATAGGGCAGGTAGGGCATAGCCTGCCTCAACACTCCGCCACACATAGTTAATTAACACTTTTCACAATATGCCGTACACTATACGGCCAGTAGGCCTTAAATGTCTATAGAATTTCGCTTATAAAATATCTCGGTGAAAGAGCATTCGACTTCGTTTGTTAAGATTGTGGTAAATGTCTACTATAAAAACATTATCGTCGGAAACGTCTGGTGACCGAAAGGAACTACTTGGAGTGTCAGCACTTAACATCTAGGTATTCAACGCTGATGAGAGGTGACACGATGTGAATATGGAGCGTTGCCGAAATTAAGGGGAGGGGGAAATAAAAGATTCCCGAGAAAACCATCCGACCAGCGGCATCATCCGGCACGATTCCCACATACGACCAAACCCACCGGGAATCGAACCTCGATTGCCTTGGTGGGAGGCGAGTGCTCTAGCCACTATGCCAACCGCGGTCTCGGAAACCACTCGAACGGAACCGGATGAACAAATTTACACCATCCACTAGTATGTTTAAGTGTTGATGGTGCACGTGCAGATTGGCCACGCCTTCCTACACGACTAATTGGTAAGAAATATTTATCAGTGCACCAAGTGTGAACTATGTGTTGAACAGTCAACGAGATTTTCGCTTCTTTTCGGTCTTTTAGACGTTTCTAATCCGGCATATTAAAAAGTATTATTTCAGGCGGATATTTTGGACAGTATCGAAAGTGTTATCCAAACCAGCTCTGCAAAGGATGGACAAATTTGGATCATTTTGCGTCAGAAGAACTCCCAATACCCCACTCCGCCAATCAACAACCACGACCTTAGTCGCCACACATTGCGCGATATAGCGGAGGGGAACGCCACGGAAAGTGTCTGCAAGATCCGTATACATGCCCAGGTTATAGTTCTTCTGTAGCCGCCGTCGGTGACGGTTCTGTATTATTTAACGCATAGTGCTGGTGCGGCACCCCATATGATTGCGAGTTTACTCTCTTTCGATGTGCTCATTTGCGTGGCTGTGGATTCTTCTGGATCCTGAGGCCATTTTTGTTTGTGCTGTTTTGTGTACTGTACCGATTTCTTGTACATTTTCGACTGTACGTACTGCGTACAGAGTTAAATTGCGTTTTTGGCTGTACGGTTAAATTCCAAGGCCAGGGGCTGTGCCCCACAACGGGAAAAGAAGAAAAAGAAGAACGCCCAGGTTACTTTCGACACCAGGATGTGCCGTGCCGTGCTGTTGTCCTGATACGACGACGTATCACAAGCGCAACATTACATTATTCTCGGCAATATGTTCTGGACCTACGTTGACTGGCTAATCTGGTGCGGTATCACCTCTAGCGCGACACTGAAACGGCGTGCAGTGGTATCGTAGAACACTCGCCTGACTCACACTTTCAGTGGTGACCCCATGTTTTAATTGGTGGAAATTTTTAAGTAAAGTCCAATACACCACTGTATTGTAGTTTCACACGAATCCCATCAGTAGTTGTTTAGATATAATATATTGAAAAAACCGTTTTTAGCCATTTTGAGGTGCTCTGAAATGGTCTATCTAATTAATGTGATGTTTTGAAACTACTATTCCGACGTCGTTTGAAATGTTTGTTCTTTTCGTAAATGCGCACATTAGGAATACGTTTAGTAGTTTCTTAGATAAAAGCGTTTTGCTAGCACACTGCAACGCTGGTTACAAGGCAAGCAGGCGGGCGCCTTAAGGATGTTCCTATTTGAAAGTATGTCTTCCCGAGACACGTAATGATTAATAATATTATCTTACTAAATTAGTAGCATGTACGATATAGGTGATTCGGAATAAAGTGAGCACTAAAAAAAGCCCTGATTAATTTCTATTTTCTGCCAGTTTATATCTTTCCGCTACATGTAAACATCAACATTGCCACGTGCTTTTATTTACATAGTCTTGTACAATGTTTACATTTACGTTACAGTGCTCCGATAAATTTTAGCTACAATATGTACTCATTAAATGCACG
>PNEQ01004270.1:0-19590 GCA_003012365.1 Medauroidea extradentata
GCTACCGCCCCACGTCTGAGTAGTCGACAGTGGCGGTGTTCCTGCCTCTACACCCTCTCGCACAATCTTGTCCAGCGAGGCGCGTGGTTCTCTATCCCTCAGCGAGACAAGAGGTTGGCGACGTTTGTCGTTCCAAGTGTCGCGTGTGCTCTTAGGACGGGGCATCGCGGCGCTCGTCTAGAGTGAAGGTGCTGCTACCACCCCACGTCTGAGTAGTCGACAGTGGCGGTGTTCCTGCCTCTACACCCTCTCGCACAATCTTGTCCAGCGAGGCGCGTGGTTCTCTATCCCTCAGCGAGACAAGAGGTTGGCGACGTTTGTCGTTCCAAGTGTCGCGTGTGCTCTTAGGACGGGGCATCGCGGCGCTCGTCTAGAGTGAAGGTGCTGCTACCGCCCCACGTCTGAGTAGTCGACAGTGGCGGTGTTCCTGCCTCTACACCCTCTCGCACAATCTTGTCCAGCGAGGCGCGTGGTTCTCTATCCCTCAGCGAGACAAGAGGTTGGCGACGTCTGTCGCTCCAAGTGTCGCTGTGCTCTTAGGACGGGGCATCGCGGCGCTCGTCTAGAGTGAAGGTGCTGCTACCGCCCCACGTCTGGGTGGTCGACAGTGGCGGTGTTCCTGCCACTACGCCCTCTCGCACAATCTTGTCCAGCGAGGCGCGTGGTTCTCTATCCCTCAGCGAGACAAGAGGTTGGCGACGTCTGTCGCTCCAAGTGTCGCTGTGCTCTTAGGACGGGGCATCGCGGCGCTCGTCTAGAGTGAAGGTGCTGCTACCGCCCCACGTCTGAGTAGTCGACAGTGGCAGTGTTCCTGCCTCTACACCCTCTCGCACAATCTTGTCCAGCGAGGCGCGTGGTTCTCTATCCCTCAGCGAGACAAGAGGTTGGCGACGTCTGTCGCTCCAAGTGTCGCTGTGCTCTTAGGACGGGGCATCGCGGCGCTCGTCTAGAGTGAAGGTGCTGCTACTGCCCCACGTCTGGGTGGTCGACAGTGGCGGTGTTCCAGACACTGTGCTACTCTAAGGGCCCGCCTTAGAGGCTTACATGTGTGGAAGCGATAAGGGCGACACAGAACGTGCACCACGCCTCACACTAGCCTCTAGGCGCAAGTCACTGAACTGATGTGCAGTCTTATCCCAGACAACTACCCTCTATCAGGTATTCAGTGGGGTTCTACAAGATTATGACGTAATATATTAAAGATAAAGGCATATTGTACAATGTTATGAATACCAAGAACCTCGCCTGGAGGACGGGGCTAGCGACGACGGCAGTGCAGTTAGGTCAGTAGTTGCACAAAACAAGGGCCTCAGCGATTCTCCCCAACTGCACTGAAGTGTGGTAATACATGGCAATAAATCGGGAGACTCGTGGTCTGTCTCCTTCAAGCCTTCCAGTCGTCACTACCTCGTCATGATGGTCCTGGGTCGAGGCCCACGACGTGCCGCCGTCCGTCGATAGCCAAGCACATTCATCGTCAGCCTCCGGCACATCACGTTACGGCGAGGTCTAAGATGTCTGAAGGGTCACCCATCATACAATAGAGTCAGTCGCTCCCCTCCTATCTAAATTACGTAATATAACCTTGTAGTATTCTGTAGCTAAACAATGTAGAGTGAAGACACTGTAATTAGATTAACATATTTCATTTAACCGTAATCCTCGCCCTTAACTTAACCAATAACTAGTTTTAGTACAATGGCCTATCTTTGGCTACAGCCACCCAACTACCATAAATTATGTGTAAAATGTATTCAAATAACAGTTTTACATCAACACGCCTGTGTGCTGTGAAAGATTCTGCGCCAAGCTTTTCATACGTAAAAAATACCGCCGAAGCGTTTATTTTAGACACCGTGAAATTAAACTTTACAGATAATTGGAGGAACTTAAATAGGTATAAACGTTTTAAACGCTCGTTGAATGCTATTTCTACGCAAACGTCCCGTATACTGAGCAGTTCTCGAGTATATTTGTAACGGCCGGAGCTATTTTTGTCGCTCGTTGGTTTGTGCAGGTGACCATCTTAACAACAGTTCTTTGGCCAAAGTTTGTTGGACACGGCGTTTGTCGAGACTGATATTTTCTTAATGGTTAGTATAGCGACTGCTGTCCGTCTGTTACCCAAGCCGCCTTGATGAAACCACACGTATGAGTTGAAGAATTTATTATTAACTCTGCAGTAGTTGTTACTACGGTTTGTGTATTATTACGTCATATATAGAACTACTCTTTATAAGACGTGGATGAAGGACGTGTCTTACCTGTAGCGATTAAGTATAAATATGTAGAAAATTTGTGCTCGGTGAAATGTAGCTATCACACAGCCTAGTTAACTGTAGTCCCGGGGAAAATGTGAACTACTCAAGGTCAGACAGTTTCCTCCCTTCCCCTCGGCCACAAACAACCCTCCCTCTAGGTATTAAGTACTTGGTGGCTATGTTATTCCCCTACTGCCACCCCCTCCTCCTGCCACCTCTCATATTTTACAGCGTTACAAACGTTTTTCTCACTCCCCTGCATGGGACCACACGTTACTCTTGTATTAAATACAAAAGCGAATCATGTTTATACATATGTATTTCTTGTCATGTTCATCTGGGACGTTTTCCCCTGGGTAGTCCACTGTCGTACAACTCAGTATTGTTAGGCGGAGTAGCCTACATGCAGTTTACCAGGCGTTTCCATCACAGCCTTATTTTCTGGGTTATATCATATTCTAGGACCTGCATTCACCTTTTGCACCTGCAAATACCTGCTTAATGTATATTTAATTGCAGGGAGATACTGCACGCGAAATGTGATATTACTAGTGGTAATTATGTTATACTATTTTTACCAGTAAAACGTTCCCTAGATCATCACAAAGCAGCTCAGGCATTTATATTTACTATATGCTATATAAATATATATAAGAGTTAGTTTTTTTATTACACATTATTTAAGTTACGAACACAGTTAAATTTGGACAAATAGCATTTCATTGTGATGCCATGTGTTTTAAAATATGAAACAATTTAAATAAAAATATTTTTAAAAGTAATTTTTGCATGTTAATATTCAGTACTTTTTCGCTGTCGAACAGCTTGAAGATTGAGGAGAGTTTAACACTCGTCGCAAAGCCCCTTAGCGTGAGTTTCCTTCCTGGCCTAGACGTGGGTTTAAGCAGGCACTTTAAACTTGTATTGCATAATAACAAAGATTATAAAATATGTGCATTTACGAAGGAAAAGCTACACTTTATACGCACAACATTTAGGCAATGAAAGTTTAACTAAAAACAAAATTTAGCAGTTTTTACACCGAAATTAATCATGTTTACAAACAAGATGAGATATTTGATAATATGAGCTCAAATATGTGGCTGAAATCTTCCCTATATATGTGATGTTTTCTGTTTTTCTGTAATGACTTTAAAATTCCTGCAAATTTCGACTAAAGTTTAAGTCCCGTATGCCACTTCCGCTTAAATCTGATTTGAACTAATAAAAAATACATGCTTATAAATACTAAAAAATATTTTCCATTTGACAAAAAATTTTCATGTGTCGAATAGTTATCGCCTAGCATCATGCGGCAATCGTTCCATACGTTTCGAAATCTTACCTGTCAAAATATTTCCTAAGAATATCAAAAATGTAATTCGTAAAAAATATACCTTCACGTAGCCTAATTCATAAATAAACTAAAATAATTTTTAAGAACATGGCCGGTTTTTTCTACCAGTTACAGTATTGTAGATTTGATATTTATTTTAAGAGATTTTATAGATTATATCGTGTCATATTTTTCCGTGTAAATGTTCTTAATTATGCTGGAATATTAACTAGGAGGTTGTTTAATTTTTGCTTCTCATGCAGCGAAAATAGAATATTATTTTACAGCGCAGAAGTATTAATAAATTTAATACAAGGAAAATATACCATATGAAAAAATTGTATTTAAATAGTTCACTGCAAAATTATCTTAAAGGGTATCAATACTCGCCATTTTGAAATAACGGAACTTCTGCATTTAATTTGGCGTACAAGTTTTATGTAATGTTTCTTGCTTCGACAAGGCAGAGGGAATAGTTTCTTACATTGTATACAGTTGACAATGTTTGACCAATGTTGCTTATACTATACCTGTGGCAATCCGTAGAAAAATTTACTTTATTCCTCCCGATGGTTACTAGTCAAAAACTATGAATGCTAAAAAGGCAATATCTGTGAAACGACTGACATTAAATTAAATAAATATTATTGCATGGAACTTACAGTGAAAATTAAAGAATTAGAAGATTGCATGTACTGATCCCCTTTAAAGAGCTTTGAAAAATCATCACAAACTGAACTTACGAAACGATGAAATGCGCACTGGCAGAAAATTTCCTAACAATCTCCATTATTGGCGTTTCTCGTAATTCCTCTGCTAATTTTTTGCGTAATTTTTTATTGAAGTTTGTTAGTTGGACAGTTGTCCATCTTTTTAATGAGTACCAAAATGTTCCTTACTTCCTCGCTCCTTATCGCAATCGTATGTGTAATGTAATGGGTACTCTTTGATCAACACAGTCATAATGTCCTTGTACATTGTGAAAAGTACGTTTTTATGTTACTTTGTAGTTGTGAGGTCATGTCACGACCTTCAAGCGACCTTTCCGCCTGTGAAAGAAAGACGTCTTGGTAAAAATGCGTGTTGTGCGATATTTTATATATATGTGTGTGTGACTGCCGCGGGCGAGCGAGAGAAGATGACGTCGTAACTTGACGACATCACGTGAGCAACCCCGCCAGAGGCGCTGAGCAGACAAATCGCTCTGAGAGGGACACACTTCTTGTAGAGAAGAGTGGAGGGTGGTGTTGGAGGGAAAGTAAGGGTAGGTTTACAACACCCTAGCTTGCGGGATACACGTCTAGAACTTGCGACACATATCCTCGCTGTTACATCGTCCCTACTGCCTGCGTTAAGCCGCGAGGAGTTGTTCGCAAACCTAGCCTGCATCACGACGACAATACACGTTTCCTCGAGATAGAATATTGGAAGGAAGGATGCAGAAAAGATGTCTCAATGATACGGAGGACGAGTTAAGTTCGTAGGTGCATAGAAAACAGAAACATTGATAAACGTTGAAACCCCCCGTTCCGTCAGGTCTCGGATGGTAACTACGCTACCTCTCTCTGTTTTAAGTAGGGAGACAACTTGGTTAACCCTAATAAACATTATGTTGATTGTAACAGTTGAAATAGGGGGAATAATTGTTTTCACACGTTTTTGGAAAGTTACTGTACTATTACTTTAATATTTCTTTACTTATTTCTGAATAACACCATATAACATGACACTGGGTAGGACGTTGGAAGTTAATGTCTGCGCCTAACGCACTAGTAAAATATTCACAAATCACACTAAAAGTTTATACCCGTGCCGGTAAGTCACGTGCGCTATTCAAGGGCGACGTCTCATACCTTGACCAACGCTGTTCCCAGTCCAACGTCCCGTAGTCTTGATGAACATACGTGGCGCGTTCCTTGCCGCTCGTCAAAAGTACGACGGTGGCTCTTCGTCGGTGGAAGGCAGTCCTCGGGCGATCCTTAAGAGCCAAGCACCTTAGCTCCTTACAAACAGCGCAGTCTACTAGCTGGCTCTCCTTAAAACGTGCCAGACAATACAATGTTATAGTAGAGCTATGCATTCGGCCAACCCAGTCGAAACATCTGCATTCCACATTAGCTCTACACCCCACACTGTGCCGCTGGTTAGTTTCAAAATCACTCCTCGAGGCTTGCTCGACCACCTCGGCCCAACCGCCTCAGTCCCCGTAAAACGTCAGTCTCTCCCTCCTTCCTCGGCACTACGACTCTGCCTGTCCCTCACCCACCAGCTGACCATACTTTAAAAAGAACGCCTCCCCGCGGTAACATTACAAAACATATAATAATACAATTACGAGACAAATATCCATAAATAAAATTACAAAAACACATCTGCGAAACACAATATTTGTCTCACTGTACATGCCGCCGCCGATTCCTCATATGCCCCCCGGAGGCCGTGCTGTCGCGAGATCGAAAGCCGAAGCTTCCACAACTCGCTGGGCGTTTGTAAAATCAAATGCACCCCGACAGTCTGGTATCAAATCATTGAAACCGACGGCGGGGCGCGAGTAACTGTTTCAGCTGGGCTCTGGACCCGTATCTAAGGCTGTGGAAGGAGGTTGTTGCCATTTAATACAATTACGTGTTTGTGCAATCAGAGGGTAGTTAAGTTCCCCTCCAACTAGGCTAGAGTGACGTAGTGTCGTGTTGTTATGTACTAGTGAGGTGGATGTTGTCAAGTTGCTAGATAAACTCGTAGTGTAGTATTGCGTGAAATACCTGCAATTGCTGTGTAATGCATGGAGATGTTTGTGACATAGGAGAAAACCCCTTACAAAAGAACTAGTTGCGATGGATAAACTGTACAATGTGTGTTTTATAGTGTCCTCTGGCTAACTGCTTGTGTCGTGACCACGGTCGTAGAAGAACAGGTCTGGACACTCGCCTGGAAACTTGACCCCTTGTTGTTTGGCTGTAGTTCACCAAGTTACCGATAATGCTACACATTTTTGGCGCTGTAATCCAGGCGGTCGTGCTCAAGCTCCGCCCACTTCCCTCCCACTAAGATAAACAATTTATTAAGACTTATTTTTTTTATCAATTTATGAAATACTTCCTTCGCTCACAATTGTAAATCATGGCTCCAGCAATCTTTATTTACTTTATAATGTTAACAACGGGAAAGAAGTGGGCGAAGTTTGAGTCCGACCGCCCGGATTACAGCGCCAAAAAGTACAATATTCTCGGTAACATGACGAACTACAGCCAAACAACAAGGGGGTCAAACAAAATACGTTGGTAGATAGGCGAGACTAGACCTGTTCTTCTACGACCGTGGTCGTGACAACAACATTGGTAGTTGTGGTAGCATGAGAGGATTTTATAATTTCATATGCACTTTCAGAATACCCGGTACAGAACATGTGTTTTGTGTAATATTATAATCTGCTGTTAAGAGAATGAACATAAAAGCGTAACTTGATACCTCCAAGTACTTTTATTACTGACTTGACCAATCTGAAGCTGCCTGGAATAAAACGATGTCTTGTCACCAAAATGAAAAGCGGGATTTTGAAAGTGTGCGCGGTTTTCTGAAGTCCTCGCAGACGCTTCATAAACGTAGCCGCAACTCGTAGTCTATTGTGAGGACACGTCACTTTACGCAGGAGACCGCTCTGGTCACTCTGGAAGACAGTTCAACAGTTCTTCAGTTTTTAGTTAACCAATGACCTTAAAATAGTGCAGAAGGTCATGAGTAAGGCTCTATCTTAGTCTCAGAGACGGTTAACTGTGTAGCGCCTGGAAGGAATTATGACGAAGCTACGTGGCTGCTAATCCAGCCAGATTTATATTTGCAATATGTACGGAGGTATATGGTGTCGGCTCAATTACCGTTCATTACTGACAACGGAATAAAGAGCTGTTATTCATAGATTACCTGTCACGTTTTCCCGTCAATGGCTTTTGCTTGACAGCTTCAGAAGAGGGAAGTTGCTAATTTTCCTCGTAAATGTTTTAAGGAAAAACTCCAAACTATAAATAATACGCGTATTAAGTTTAATGTTATGTAGCGTTCTGGTGCTGAATTTCTGTTAGTGTATTTCAGTGACACAAACATTTCCATAGCTCTCAGTTATGTTAATTGTACTTAGGTTTCACAATGTGTTACATCCTACCAGTTACCAAACTATATTGATGTCTCGATGTAGTAACATAACTTGTGTTTGTGTGTTTAATGTGTGCTTCGTAAGAGTTTTTTTTTTAGTAAGATTAAAACTTGGCCAAACAATTTTAGCTGGTCTCCTTATAAAATTAATGATCAGTAGTGTGAAACAACGTTGTAAAATAGTAGACCTACGTCTGTATATTTACAATCCTGGCATACAGGCGTGTTAAGATAAGGTTTGTGTTAAACTGCCTCTCATATGTCTGTAGTAACTGTCATAACTTGTCAGGGACGGAGACGTAGTGTCGGGACATTCTCATGACTATGACTCCAGATTACACTTGGTTGCTATAGAGAATCAGAAAGTCTAGTAGCACATTATTTGACTGTTTATAAATTTACAAACAAAAGCTTCTTAACTAATTGTATTTTTTTCACTAAGACGAAGAAGAATATCGAAAATTTTAAATTAGTGAGAAATGATTGTAAAAAAGATGTGTATCGTATTATATAGAAACGTATGTATCTTCTATAACTTTTTATGAAGTTTTTAGTAATTTTATAAGCAAAAGTGTTTTCGGAATCACAGCTGCTAAAAATTTTTATCATACTTCAAACACATGTAAATTTTCCAAAAATTTGTTTAGAATTTTATTTAAATGGCATGGTAATATGATGAAATTTTGCTGGATTTGTATATTTCCGGCAGTGTGATATTTTTGTGCTAGCTTACTGGTGTCGGTAAAAATTTGCAGTTTTGATTTACGATGCCGTTGCTAATGCTTGCGTTTTTTAAAATTAAATGCTACCTCTTTTGGGAATTTGAGTTATTATTTAAATATCGAATACATGCGAATGGAAATTTGTATATATCTACTACGTTTACGAAATTTGTATATATCTACACTACGCTTACATATACAGTAAACGAGAAATCTGACAGGAAAACTTTGCTTCAAACAGTTGAATAATGAAATGCTACTACTATGCTCATAGCCTTGGCTTGAAGCTGTTCGTAGACTTCGAACGCATGATAGTGATACAATTTACACCGAATTAAAATATGCTAACTTTAACGGATAGGAATGAGAATATTTTGGGATACAGTGTTGAAGTTCACATCCGCAATATTGATATAAGTATACAATTAAAAAATTTAATTTTTAAGACTACATATATATTAAAAGGAAATGCAAACACTCAGAAGAATCAAACAAGTTAAATAGTTCAACAATATATATCGATATAGGAGACAATTATAAATGTATTATAAACAAGACGTATATCTTCTATGAACGTAAAATGAGTAATGTATGTGTTCCTATGCCATACTGTGGTTGCAATGAAACTTTGTGAGTTATGTGTGCGCCCGCGAACAGAATTTGTAAATAGGAGACAAATAGGTTAGGGAGGGGAAAAACGGGGCATCCTAAATTAAGTAACATTTTTAAAATGTTTCTTAAACAGTCATTATGGCCCGCAACATCATTTTCAAATTTAAAATAATAAAAAATGTTATATTTCAGAACTTTTAAAATTAATTTTTGTACATAATTTGTTACTTTTAGTATTATCAGTATTTATACTATTAACTAACGTATATTAAATTTGATGTGCCTTAAAGTTTTCATCGTAAACTTCACTAAATATATTTTTTTTAATTTAACATTTTTGGAAACACTTGGTTTTTGAAATTATATTAAAAATGAACATACACATTTTCATGAATTACTTAAGGCTATTTGTAATACTTACATTGAACTTTTGCACGGCTCAAAGAGACTTTAAATTGAAAAAAACACGCGGATGAAGTCGTGAACTATAGCCAGTATTATACAACAAGTAGACATATAGGAATTAATTAGTGTAATGAAGTTATGAATGTACGAGAAACATTGAATAAGACTGCAGTTTATCTGACTAGAGTGTTGTAGGTGAAGTTTGCTGATCTCGGCGTCATGTATAGTAACATTTTGAGCCCCGCCTGGAAGACCTGACGTGATTCATGAAGCAGAGTGAATAATGTCTGGGATCAATGCGGCGGCACGGATAAATGAGAGGTTAAGAGAGCGGCAGGAAATTACATGTTCCCGTCTTCCTTACTTTGCTATGCCACCCACAGGATAAACCCCTTCCTATCCCAGATAAAAAACCACCACCTCTCTCGCGTGCTGTTCTAGGTCACGAAGACTCATCAAGGGCGGAACCAGATATCTGAAGAATACTGCCAGCGTATCTGGATAACCAAGTTATTTGGTTCTAACTTTCAAACATACACGGTACAAGTGAATTGTTCCCTATGGTAATGTATCCGACTATAACGATCATATGGTTTACGAGACGTAAAGAGAGTTTGTCGAGGTGAATATTGTCGCTAGTTGAGTGCCTTGGGCTTAGAGGTTACGAGACATGTGGTGACTGTGTAAAAGTCGACCTTAGTGACAGCGTGCTTGTTGTGTTCTCATCACACAGAATTCAGAGGCTTAACTTAATAATATTAATACAAAAAATTATCCTTATCATGTTGAGCCGTGACTATAATTTTATATGCTTACCAAATCTTATTAACTATCTTTCTTGTCTGTTTGGTACAAATCTGTTTGTTTAAAATCGATTGCAAAACTTATTTTTTTAAAATACATTGTTTTTAATACGGACTAAAAAGTATAAAATAATTTCTCCTACGAAAATACTTGTGAGTCTTAAAACGAACATTGTGGGCGCATACAGTAGATGGTAGTAAGGAACTTAGTAAGTGTTGTTGAGAAAACTTATACAACAGTCCATATAATTTGCAGTATAATATATATCCACGCATAAGAGATGTATTACACGCGTCACACGTTTTTGGTTAAAATCGGGCAATTATATTCACAGAAGAAATTATGTTAAACTTTTCAGTTAGTTTAAAAAACGTGGTATATTATAATTTTTTTCTTGTATTTTCTCAAGTAATTTAAACAAAATTTATACGAGGTTTTTTTTTTCAACCTCCGATCGGCTGTAATAAAAAAACGGGAATGAATTAGGAAATTATTTTAATGTCAAGAGAAACGTACAACTTTACACTATTGTTCCACATAATCACGGTGCAGATTGAGGTATTTGTCGTATCGATGCACCAGCTTGCTGATACCCTCCTTACAGTCCGTATTTGGCACCGAGTGACTTATACATTTTCTCCACGTTGAAGAAGTGGCTTGGAGGACGAAGCTTCAACATCCATGATGAACTGCCGGACACTGTTACAACGTGGCTCAGTAGACAGGAGGCTTCATTCTCTGCAGAGGGTATCGGCAAGCTGGTGCATCGGTACGACAAATACCTCAATCTGCACGAAGATTATGTGGAACAATAGTGCAAAGATGTAAGTTTCTTTTGACATTAAAATAATTTCCTAATTACTCCCGTTTTTTTATTGCAGCCGATCGGAGGTTGAAAAAATAATGACCTTCGTACTAAATCGTCACTTTTCCTTGCATTAATTTTTTTATTGCTATTTGATTTACGTATAGCTGTAATTTCAACCATTAAAACGTAAGTCCTATATACAGCCAGTAAGGTTTCTGTTAAATTTCCTCGCAAGTACATTTACTAGTCGCGTGAGCAGCAAGTATTGAGTGTTGTTAGAATGGCATGAGGTGAGTTGTGAGCAGAGGCGGTATGATAGAGCAAGGAAAATAGGTTGTCTTGAAAAAACCCTTCCTCACCCACCAGCCGCGTTATTTACAGATTTATATAGTTTTCGTTCGATTACTTTTTGTCAGTGGAGTTAATACAATTTTAATAATAAGTGAACGGTTTTTAAACTACTAGATTGTACCAAGTTTGCGTGTCATCGTCTCTGATGCACTCGTTGTCTACGAGACTTCAAGCCCACTTACCATACCTTTGCTATTTGCTCTTAAATGTATTATTCACTCCTATAAATCCAACGTTCGGAGCAATGTAGGCCTACAAGAAAATTGCAGCCATTTCGCTATACGAGGTTTTTAAGGCCTCGCTCTTTAGTTTTGCAGTGTTTTCGAAAACATTTTTAACGCAAATTAATTCATATATCAAACATTCATTCTGGCAGTTTGAACACTCATGTATCATCGTTTGTATCTTAATTTTTCGGTTGCAATACACCAAACGGAATTTTTTTATTTTTGCCCCTGAAATAGCACAAATTTAGTAATGAAAATAAGCCAAAATGAAGCAAAATATTTTTTTTTTTGCTAGCAAACGGTAAATTATTTTGAAAAATTCTCTGTCAGAGTTGTGTATCTTATAACAGTACACAGTTTCAAATTTGTTCAAAGTATTTGGTTAAAAAAACATTCTAGTTATTTGCTATTGTTTGAAATAAATGAAAGATCATGGGGCCTTAAAGCAATATGTGTTCGTTGCAGCCTAGTTTAAAGGGTAAATATATGTTAATTACATTTTTTTTTATTTAAAAACGTCTGCTAGTTTTTCCGGTGGGCACCAGTAAGTTGTTCCATGAACTTAAATGAGTTCTCGCACCGGCAACTGCAGTCGCTGTAAGAATTTATATCCAGGTTAATGAACGCAGCAGATGTGACGCTAAGTCTCAGCGGCAAGAGAAGAAGACTCAAGCGAGTGACAATATAGCTTATTTGTGGGGTTTACATCGTCTTGTTTTAATCCAGCGCGGTGCGGCATCAAGGCTGTGAATTTTAATGAACGTTATTTTTCCCTCCTGGTCTGTGCGCCGAGCATTACAGACTGAGATAATAAGAGGAAAGACTTGCGGCGATCTACGAGCATTACAACTACAGGGGAGGATTTAATACAGAGACGCGGCTAAGCCTTATTATCTTTGATTACTGCTATGTAACCGCAGATGAGGAATGTTTATCTTATCTCGAGAGTCTCTTTTTAATGAAATTATATTCCAGACAGCTGAGTGAAAATAAAATATTATTACTATTATCTTTGCGAAAAAGTGAAGTAATGACTTTAGTAACGTAAGCCATTTTCAACTACACTTTAAAATGGTTTTGTACCTTTGCAAAACTATTCCTTTAAAGACTATTTACCAAATTAAGTTTTTTTTAACACTGCAAATAAACCAAGGAAAGTTTGAAACGTAATTTTGTGGAATATGAAAACCTAATAGACTACAGTGTTTCATTACATACGTTTATACGTCAAGTTACTATATATTATATAAACTGAGATATTTTAAATTTTAATTTTAAGATCAAAATGTACTAAAAATGTACAGTATTTCAGGCGTCGTGATACAAACAACTATTTGTCTGTTTCCAAAAATCATCTTCGTAAAGCATACAAATTAGTTTTATTGTGTACTGGAGCTTAGGCACCCGTGTGTGCCCTGCCAAAATAACATGTCCGCTTAGACAGTTACAAAATTATGTTGTAGTTTCACTACTTTACGTTTAATCCCGTGTATACTTGCTAGCATTTAAGAAGTATGAAAAATAAGCAGTTATCAAGGCCAGTACTGTAAAAGTCTAGAAACTTCCTTGAATACTGCTGTTTGTACACCGTCACGACATAATTGGTAGTTACTTTCATATTATTGCGTACTCTTCTTAGAAGTTTAATTGGGTACGATGAAAATATTCGACTATTATTAAGGCCAACATTTAAAACGTTGCAATACTTGAAGAAAAAAATCGTGTTGCTATTGGGTGGTTAATAAGCTTTATTATTTAAAACTTCCTTTGATAAACGTGGTTCGCGATAAAATGAGCAATTTCATATCCTGAGTTACTTTTTTATTTTATTTTATTTATAGTTTCCTGTAATGTTTAAATATTAACAAAGCAATCTGAGAAACGATCAGAGTGCATAGATTGTGTCGACTCAAATATACACACCTATGGTGACAACTAATATTTTTCAATAATAATCAAGACAAGATAGTCTTCAAAAGTTCTGTCATTATCGCAAACTACCGATGGTATAAAATAATATTTAATTAATGAATACTACTCGAAAATAATTTTGATACAATGTCGAAAAGAACCTGTGAGAAGACTTCGCTATGGTACGTATATGACACGAGCAACAACAAATAAATTATGAAACGGCTGGGACCCAACAGCAGACAAGTGGCACGAGCTTCTGGACTTATAGCCAGCACTGTTGTTTACATTAGTTTACATAGAGTAATTTTTTTATAGTAAAGATTAATATGGTCGAATAGTTGTGGTTATCTAAATTTCTATCGAGCACAGAGTTTTGTTTTTTTGTATCAATTTAACGTATTCTACCAGTGAAAAGTAAAAGCGACTTTTCGCCTTCACGGGATATAGCGTAACTTGTCTGTTCATTCTTTGCAACAGCACATATTGGACTGAACACACTGTCGTTTTAAATTTTTCATCAAGAGTTGGTGTGAAATTCATTCAAACCTTCATAATAGTTTCAATATTCTGTGTCAGAGAATCTCAAAAGCCCATTCTCATATGGGACCGCAGCTGGCGTAGTAGCTAGAGCACTCGCCTTACACCACGGCGATCCGGGTTCAATGCCCGGATTCTCACGTTAGGTAATCGTGCCTGACGGTGTGCTGGTCGACTGGTTTTCTCGGGGATCTCCCGTTTTCTTAGTCCATTTTTTTTGGTACTGCTCCATTCTCACATCATGTCATCCCTCACCCGCGCAAAAGACCTCGATGTTAAGCGCTGACCAAAATCTCTTCGCTTCGTTTTGTGTGTAAATCAGTCATTGCAAACAGTATAATATATCTATGAATGTTAGTTTGCGATGAACTGCCACGGTACATATAACCAGTAAACCTTGGTTTTAAAAATTGTTTTCCCTGACTTAAAACATGAATGTTAACGAGGTGAATTTGAAGCACAGAAATTAATAATACATCAAGATACCTACTCAAGGTAAAATATAAACATAAAACACACAGAGTCACGGAAAAGAATTCGGCCGTAGCAGACGGACAACCCAAAGACAATAAACAGAAAACGATGGTATTCCTTTCCGTAACAGTACGAATGTTATTATTTTACTCAACGGTTTTTTGCAAATTGCCAATATACGCTCATAATGATGTACACCTATAAAAAAGTTAAAATTCTAATAAACATGGGGCCGCGGCGGCCGAATGGTCAAACTTCTCGCCTCCCACCAAGGCGATCCGGGTTCGATTCCCGGCGGGGTCGATACCCGGATTTTCGCACGTGGGAATAGTGCCGGACAATGCCATTGGTCGGCGGATTTTCTCGGGGATCTCCAGTTTTCCCCGCCCTTTCATTCCGGCGCTGCTCCATACTCATATCATGTCACCCCCCCCCTACCCGCGCTAAATACCTCGATGTTAAGAGCTGACCTAAATCTATCACTCACTCACGTATAATAAACATCATTGCTAGAAATGTTTTAAGATCATTTGCTAAAATGCTACGAATTTGTGAGTTTGTCGTACAGGAATGTATTTCCCCAGATGTAATGAATTAATTTGAATGAATGTAAGTAAACAGCAAGATAAGTAAACACGAATAATTGCGACACGCTAAGCTGAGATGTAGTTCCTGCTTGAGTACGGCTTGAAACCTTGCTGCACTATGTACTCTCAGATTGACCTTTAGCAAGTGTTCGCCTCGCGACACCTGGCTGCACTTAACTGCACCACGGTCCAGTTCACTCCGCCGCCCAGAGCGCACTGACCTATATGAAACACGGACAACGTCCGCTCTTCGTCACGACCTACCTTAAAACCACTGCACTTATCTCTAATTAAACCAGAGTTGCTTCCGACTGTCGCCAGTGTGAAACGTGGCCGGCGTTGTCATTGGCCAGAGTATTTCCTGGGTCTCTCCTGTTTCTCTCGCAGTAACATTCCTTCATCACTACGTCATATCATCTACGATAGCGCTAAATACCTCGATGACAAACGACGGCCAGCTAGGTCCAAAATTTAATCCAAT
Organism: Medauroidea extradentata; assembly: GCA_003012365.1. Classification (NCBI taxonomy): domain Eukaryota; kingdom Metazoa; phylum Arthropoda; class Insecta; order Phasmatodea; family Phasmatidae; genus Medauroidea; species Medauroidea extradentata. Next base: position 15,669 of record PNEQ01004270.1, read on the forward strand.
CTTAATACAACGTTTCAGCGTGTCATTCAAACTACTTTATACGCGGTCAGAATATTCCAGTGAGAACACCAACACCTTCGTTCGTCAAGGGAAGTGTGTGAATTTGAGAAATAGTGCCACTTACTAATTGAAAAGAAGGTTGGCGTGTATTGGACTTTACTACAGAAACTTGCGTAGTAAAATGACTTGTTTGAACGCACTATGGCGATAGTTACCTTGAAGAGCGTACAAGGGTCGAACTGAACCCTCCATGTTTTTCGTCCCTCAGACCAGGGAAAAAACTGAGTACACGTCCGCTTTTAAGACGGCCGCCTACCCCACGCTTCAAAAGTGTTGCAGCGTGATTGTAAACAGATTTTTCCTACGAAAATATTCCACGTGTGCCCATTGTACCACAAACGAAAAGAAAACAAACTTCAGACAAGGTCGGAACCTTATTTTAAGACGCCACGCTCATTAAAAACACAGTTTCTAAGCCCTTCAACATGGCTAAAAAAAAACGGCCTGTTCAGACTTTCGTACTTCGAAATGTGTTTACCGGATGTATGTGAAATTCAGATTGCGACCTGCACTGAACTTCGTTGCAGACTTTCCACCAATAAAACTATATGGTCATCGCTTAATGTTCCCATTAAAAACCGTTCGATGGGAACCTAGCACGCTATTTCAGCGCTTGGCTTGTTGAGGCGACGTGGCAGTTGACGCACGCTTCAAGGTCGACCTTATGTCTCCGTCGCTTTTGAGCCTCTCACGCGCGGGTAGGCGGGGTCCTTAAGGCAGTCGCCTTGTTGTCACACGATCAGCCTGCAGCGTGTTCACAGTTACGTTTTCTTCTCAGAAACAAGTTAGCGTGGAGAGGCCACAGTGTTCAGACCACTTGCCTCCCACCAAGGTGATCCGGGTTCGATTCCCGTATTTTCACATGTGGGAATGGTGCCGGACGATGCCGCTGGTCGGCGGGTTTTCTCGGGGATCTCCCGTTTCCTTCGTCCCTTCATTCTGGCGCTGCTCCGTACTCAAATAATGTCAACCTTCACCATTGTTACAGACTTCGATGTTAAGCGCCGACCAAAGTCTCTCTCACTCACAAACACCATGCGTTCTACTTTCTAACAAAAACACTGTTAGGGTATTTTCGTTAGAGTGTACATACTTGCCTAGTTGTATTTACGTGATCACCGACCACGTAGTTAGCGACGTACAGGACACCAGATTTGACCCGAAGTCTGTTGAGTAGTTTAATACAAACTCTCGAAAGGAGTGGCATCTGAGACCAAGATTGTGGATTGTAATTTTGCTTATGGAGGTCTTAACGTTATCAGCAGGAAAAGGAATACTGTTGGACAATATTGTGCAATAAGTAATATTTACTTTGTGTGATTAATTAACTGTGCAACGGGAAAATAAAACTAAAATGAATGGAAGTGGTTGTACTGTGTGATTTTACATTCCTTTTACTATTTAAAATAGTAAACAAAGTGTTCATTACAGTAATGTTTAACTTAGTACAGGCTCTCTCTTGCGAAAGAGCCTCCATTTATTTTGTATAACATAATTCATTAAAACTGCCGTGACTCATTGAGACCAAGTAAATTAACAAAATATATCCATTGGTCAAACACATTTTATTATTAACACGTTCTGTTACATATTGAAGATATACATAGTGTACCGGGAGGAACGAGCAATATTCTAGGAGGTGATAGTACTGGTCATTGTGATCACGAAAGTTCATATGAACATGAGGTCAATATGGGACGGTAGTCGAGATAGCTCCATTTGAATGTAAACATTGATAAGCTCTAAAATATCTGTTATTGTTTTATTTGTAGTTATGTTCCTATTTGCAGTGACAGGTCTTGTCACAATCAAGGAGGTAATGATCTTTGAAAGAACTGTGCAATGGGAGTGCATGACAGGATTTATTTTCTTGGACATACGCCATTGCAAATGAATGACTGTCAACGAAAACTAAACAAACAATTGAAAACCATAAATAAGCAGAGAATGCTTTAGTCAGCAAGATACATACACAACATGAAATTCCAAAATGAAATCGGGTCAAATAAAACCAGGGACAAAAAGAAAATGAATGAAATTAATAGCAGTTGAAATCAAAACTCAAAAAAACCAAGTAACATGCGAAACAACGATGAGACGAAACAAAAACTCAGTAGATATTTGACACGAACAGAAAAATAACAAAACGACACAACGAAGAAACGGAACAAATCACAGCAGATATCCGACATAAACAGAAAAGACAAACGACACAATGATGAGACGATACAAAACCCAGTAGTTTACCAGACAGTCAGTATTGACGACGTTTCGGGAACTGGAATCTGTTCCCGCCATCAGGTAGACACACAAGGTTCAGGAACACGAGTGCGACTGAGTAGACAATTAAATGCAACTTCGCTGTAATCGTATCATTTATTGATCTCACAAAAAATACATGTTTAGAAACCGGTTTCTGCAATCCCTTAAGTAAACTTTAGTAAACGTTTCAATAGTTTTATTTGTAAAACTGTTTTCCAATTTTATATTCTCCACCATGGCCAAACATACAAAAATAAACAAGAAAGAGTTAGAAAAAAATGTTTGTGTATAGAAACGAAGGTGGGTGTGTCCCTTAACTACACTAAACATATGATTTTAAAATGAAATGTTTGATATATATATACACACACATACATATTCGGTGTTCGTGCCGGGTGCGATAACCTGGAGAGGAGCAGAGAAAACATGGAAACACTTATGCCGTTGTTGCACGACTGGAGAAGGCATAGACGGTATACATCTGTGTACGAGATTAAAATTCAATTATTCAGACACAACTCGCGCGCGAAGCCATTGTGTTTTTCCAAGTCTTTATGAAAGCAGCTTAGGTTGCTCTTCACGTGGCTTGCTTGGAGTATTCTGGGCTGGGTTTGTGTGAGAAGGGTAGGGGGCAGGGGGGGAATAGATGAAAATAAAGAGAGAGGTAGGTACTAGGCTGCAGCTGTTCTCATGGAAATGCGGTGCCTAAATAATGAGCTCAGAGTATATAGAGGTTCAGCAGACACATCACTGCTCTTATAAAGAACACTCTCATCCCTCTGAGTATTGTCACATCATGTGATATGTTATCTCTCTTAAGAGCATTAGTCAACATGTGATGCATTAACCGACATGTTTTATACCACTGATGCTCTGCATGTTATGCAACTGGCCAGAATGTAAGAAATATAGTATTTTTAATTTTCTGAACGAGTGTTTAAACGCGCGAGACTAATGTGAATTCATTAAAACGCCATTCAGACTGTAGAAAACAATGTCTCGTTATGTTTAAATTTTTATTCTCTACTTCCTGTTCCGAGTACCCAGCCAACCACAACATTTCGGAAACATCCCCGAAATAAGGGGAGGGAGGTTGCAGAATGTTTTTTTTTCACACGCAGTTTCAACGTCGCTATGTGTACACTTACTAAGTTTGGTATCCTTTATTTCAAATATTTGAAGCGTGTTAGTCTTTTGTTATAATTTTATTTAAACCGTGAAAACGGAAATGTTGTTTTGTTGGATATAAGCCATTGTTAGCGGATGTTGGTCGCAGAAAACGTACAGATTCGAAAATAACTGTAAAGTACGAGAAAATAATGGACGAAACAAATAAGATAACCTAGAAAGCTAGTTAACAAACATTCAAACAATTATCCGGATTAGGATTACGGTATGTAACAAAAAGTAAAAAAAAAAAAAAAAAAAAAAAAAAAAAAAAAAAAAAAAAAAAAAAAAAAAAAAAAAAAAAAAAAAAAAAAAAAAAAAAAAAAAAAAAAAAAAAAAAAAAAAAAAAAAAAAAAAAAAAAAAAAAAAAAAAAAAAAAAAAAAAAAAAAAAAAAAAAAAAAAAAAAAAAAAAAAAAAAAAAAAAAAAAAAAA
>PNEQ01004272.1:5331-16200 GCA_003012365.1 Medauroidea extradentata
AGAAATTTTGGAATCCTTTGTTATGTGTTTAAGTGTCATTTTGCGGGTTTTGTTGAATTTTGGATACTGTTGTATCACTCCGCCGTGTGCGCTATTTGTTGCCATGTCCGTTGCCGTGAGAGAAGGGTGTGTGCCGGGCGCTGGCCCGAAGCGGACGCAAGTTAGTTGTGGAACAGTTGGTGCCGGGCGCTGGCCCGAGGAGGTAGCGGTGTTGTAGAAAAGTTGGGGCCGGGCGCTGGCCCGAGGAGGAGTTGAGTTGTAGGACAGTTTGTGCCGGGCGCTGGCCCGAGGCGGTAGCAGTGGTAGAATAGTTGGTGCCGGGCGCTGGCCCGAGGAGGTAGCGGTGTTGTGGAACAGTTTTGTGCCGGGCGCTGGCCCGAGGGGGTTGTTAGTTGTAGGGAGTTTGTGCCGGGCGCTGGCCCGAGGCGGTCGTTAGTTGTAGGGCAGTTGGTACGAATAAGTGATCATTACCTTGTTTTGTTTTTGGTTAACTCACGGTCAGACATGGTAACGCCGGACAGCTGACGGGTTTATTTGTGATGTGTAAATAACCGCCCTTTGTAAACATCTGTCAAAGTTACAGTAATAAATCAACAGTTGACTGAGTAAGTGAGTTGTTATTGATGAAGTCACGATGATTGGTTAACCCTGAAGTTAAATCAAACTGAGCTATCCGGAGCACGCGCAAACTTAACATAACCTCAACACCCACTGCAGTAGACTACACCAGCAATAGACCACAGATAAACACGCAGCAGACGCAAGAGGACGCGTCACACTACGTTCAGTTGGGAAAGTCCACGCAAGAGACAAACATTAAGATGGCGGAATATGAAACTAGTAGCGCTATGATGTTCCACTTTCATTCCAGTTGAATATTTTGGTACTACAGTAAAACCTCCATTAACGAATATTCTACGTAACGAAAAACCCTGTACAATGAAGTAAAGATTTGGTCCCGCCAAACCCCCATAAGAACAATGCATTTTTAACCTCCAAATATCGAAATTTACTTTGTTCACAACGGTAAAATTCTCTCTACAACGAACTACCAGTTTTAAAAAAATCACACGTCAATAAATATATTCAACAAGAAACTATTTTTTTATTTTCCTCGCGCTGAAAGTACGTTTAAAACCTTGATATATATAGTTTAAAGATACACACAAGGTGCGCATGCGACACTTGACATAAAATGGCCGCCTAACTCTTAGTTGCAACTTCAGCGCTCGTGGTGGTGGAATTCCATACCGTGATTTCGGCGAGATAACCACTCAAAGTCCCATATTTCTGTGGTTAAAAGTGCGCATCCCAACAGTGTACATCATCTGTGACATAGGCCTCTGTTTTGTGTTGCTTTTCTATCACCGAATTAATGACGGTCTTTTAGAAGTCTAATATTTAGCACGTGGTTAGTTGTAACTTTAACGTGGATGTGTTTGAATGAAATGTTGCGGCAGATAATAATAACAATAAAACTAGAAATTTAAAAAATTGTTCATCAAAGTGATAGTGTGAGATACTGTAGTTAACGATTTCGACATTCGCGTCCAAGCCTACACTATCAGCCATAATCTCAAACCGTAGGCAGAAAGAAAACAACAATGCCTTTGTTGGTGTAAATTGGAAACGTATTAAAGTATGTAAAAATGAAGTCTTGTACAAGGAAATTAGATTGGTGCTTGGAGGTTAGGGGCATTAAAAAGTAATGCTTCGGGACTTATTTTTTAAGGGAAGGCTTGGCATGAAGTACTTGAAATGTGAGTAGAAAATTAGCAAACATCCAGTGACTGGCATTTCAAATTTAAAGTCATTGTAACACACTATGAAGTTATCTGGTGAAGAACTTGGTGTAACTCTGATATTCTAGAAACATGGCAACCTAACGTGAAGTTCCATGTGCAAGACATTTTCAGTTGTTCATAATCTTTAAAATAAATAGCAATCTCAGCAATATTATCTTTTTTTTTTGTTGCTTCTATAATTCCCAGGATATACTGTGAGTTGTCGACCAAAGTTTTGTAGTTCATGTGAAATTCTATGTCGAGTAGAAATCAGTTGTATAAAACCTCTATTTAACAAACCCCCTTACAACAAACATGTCATTTTTTGGTCCCTTGAGTTTTGTTAAATATAGGTTTTACTGTAACTATAATCCATTCTTGCGGCAACCATTTGTTCTAGTAGTGTCGTACTTCAGACTAGAACGTAGTTAATATCTCTGGTCCAGAAACGTAAACAAAACGTTGCGATGCGATGATTATGCGATGATTTGTAGTTTTTATATTTGGGGATATAGGGGTTAGTAGCTGTCCAGCATGGTGTATAAGTATTTATTTTGATACTGAATGTAATGCAACGTAATTGTCTAAACAAATGTGACGACGATCATTGACGAACAAGTTTTTATTTTATAGTTGACGTTTACCAATGGAATTAGAATTGCTTTTCGTGCGCTATATCGGCGACAATAATATCAGAAACCTCAAATAGTTTGCAGTTTGTTCACAAAATCACTCTAGCCGATCAGTGATACATGTGAAACTAAAATATGTTCACAGGGATGTTTATTTTTAAGAATCGGTCATATCGATTTCAAAACCAGGGATTCGGTTCGATTTTGATTATCTATGGAATCGATCGATTCTGGAATCGGAATCGACCCATCACTAACAAATATGGAACTTCATGGCAGGCATTCTTAATTTTTTTCAGTACAGCGAGGCATCGGGCTACAAGACCGAAGAGCACGTGGGGAAAAAAAGAAAAACAGTAGACCCAATCACAGAGTGAGCTTGCAATGTCGGAAGTAAACAACTGCGATTAAAAGGGACACATTGCACGCACACAGTGGAAACTGCCCTACCTCACAACTGTTCTCCTTCTCTTCCTGCTCTTCCAAAACCCTCTTCTCCCGTCTCCTCCGCCTCCGCTGCTTCTTGTACTCCTTCCTGTGAAGCTTGGCCGTCTCCTCCCTGCGCAGCTGCTCACACACCAGCTCTAGCTGCGACACTCCTCGTGTCACGTCCACTTTCGTCTGTCACAACACACCAGTAGATATTTTGTTATACAATATCACTGTTGTAGTTATTCCTGAGTTCATTAAATTGGGGCTGTATTAAAACTCATAATCATAAGAAATCATGAGTACATATTTTAAAACATTCACATGCAATTAGTTAACCCTAACAGGAAGTAGATAACATGGCATTATAATAAACACAGTCAAATGCATACAACTCCCAACTTTGCAACCTCTCAAAGTAACAAACCTTTCCTGGAGAACTGGTAAAAATTTTTACGCCTCTTAAGGGTTTGGTAAAGTGACAAAAAGTGACCAAGAAATGACTATTAGAAAGATTTCAATGATACCATTTGTAGCCTCACACCTTTAAAAAATACATTGACACAGAATTAATTTTTCCTACAACTAAAATAAGAAAGTCTAACAATATCAACTACAGCCAATGAACCAAATTAGGTCCCCTGCAATGTCAACGCTCAAAACATAACAGAGAATCTGCAGGGCACGTCGAAGGCAAAAACTCTATTGATACAAAATGGTGCGGAAGCAGAGAAGCAGGAAGGTTGCGGGTTAGGAAGGACTGACCACACACCTGGAAGCTGCGCGCGATGGCTTCGACAGCAACTGCAGCCAGCACCATGCAGGTGGACTGTTCTTCTCGCAGGCGGTTGTTGATCTTGTGAAGACGCTCGTACACACACAGCCCAAGGCACGTCAGCACTTCCTCCTGCGCTGTCTCCATGGTCTTGGCGTGCCGCTCCCGCCTACTGCACACACAACACAGTCCTCTACGTGCTACACCTGCAATATGCACACTGCACAGAACCTTCTCACACATCAGCATCCTCACATGCACAATGACAACTAATATGCACTCTTACGCACAGACTATGTACAGTTTTATTTTTTTGAACGCGTAATTATTAAGCAGAACACTTGTTGGATAGTATTAAGGAATCAACTGAGTTACAGTAGAAGACTTAAGAGATGAACAAGGAAAAGATGAAAGGAACAGGCAAAGGAGGGAGACGAGTTGACAGGTAGACAATGGTAGAGGAAGAGTGGTGGGACAGAGGAAGATGGAGGTGTTTTACAAGGATGACCAGGTCACAGGCTATAAACAACCTGGGATGTGATTATGAGTAGAAACCTGTACTAGCAAGAACAATTACAGTGAAAATAGACTTACAAAATGGTTATTTTTCAAAAAATTGAAAAAGCATTCCATATATAATATTAACGAGAATTACACTTATTGTGAAATCATGTTAAGAAGGCTTGCAGCTTCTTTCTCGGCTTTATAAAGTATATGTTCAGCAAGTGCCTGCTGTAGTTCTACTGCCTACAAATAGCCCCCCCCCCCCCCCTGACCACATACATTGCATCATTTGGCCAAAACTTTCTGCCACATTGTAATACATTCTTCAGCCTTGCCACAGCACGCCCTTCACAGGCCAAGCGCAAGCTCTACTCTAGAAATAAATGTGATTCCACAGTTTCTTTCCATAGTTTCTTCCTCCCCCTTTAATAAAGAAGATACTGTTTAGATTTTCGCAGCCATCCACGGTCTATGTGCTTTGAAATGTATTTTCTTTTAAACCAATCAGATTCTTTGCCTTGAATTACTAATTATGATTGAGAATATGTTTCACTATAACTGACAAGTTGACACAGTTGTGTTCCTGAGGGCAATAAACTACGTAGGTATTAATGTAAATGGGCACCACTCAACTATTGCCCCGGCTGAGTCTGGGAGAAACGAGGTATCTCAGGGCGTATAGGGGCCGTGAAGCACTCCTCAGGATGGTGTCGCTGATACTTACACTCTTCCGCTCCTTGTAGGCCAGGAGCACGCCTCACACGCTGCAACAAAACTAGCTACTCAAAATAACGAGATACCTCTTAGTTTCACTCTTTACTCGACCACATGTTTAGGTTACACTAGACTTTACACACACTTACAAATTGGCCTTAACTCTTTCCCTGTGTTCACCTCTACATAACTTTAATACAGAAAATTACGTAATTAATCTCGAATTCTCAAAAAAATTGAAGTGACCACTGACCACGTGGTCACGCTAACCAAACGCCTCTGCGGGCGGCTAAGTGTTATATTTATGAACGGATCAAAACAAAACACAAAGCTGGTCACGTTAACGGTGTGTGCGAGGGAGGTAACGATGAAAAAGGTTCCGGATAAAATTACTAACAAACAGAATGAACGACGATCAGTTGAAGACAAAGATGTAGGCTCCCTCGCAAAAACACAACCGGCCGCAATGCATGCTAGAAAACAACTGGGGTGAGAGGTGCGCACGCTGGCCGCAAGTGATGCGTGCCGGAAGCGCTAGCATCGCTCACGGCCACACACATTAAAACTGTATAGTTATTTGCAGGCTTACTCTCGCTATCGCACTCCCCCCCCCATCACACCACACGTGTCCGCGGTTCAGGCTTTGGTCTCGGGCCTGAGAAGGTACGACGTCAAAGTGTTAACTAAAACATGTAGACAGGATGCACAAGTACTTACACAATCAGTACTTGCAGGTAGGAGAGCACACAAAAACAGATGGACAAAATACAGTAGAAGCACAACTTGGGAATAACGAAAACCGTGATTTAAAGAAAGGATTTTTAGGAAATATCAAAAAATAATCAAAAATGTATGAAATAACTAAGTAACTTTGAAAAAATAAAATATAAAGTGTAGTGTATGTCAATTAAAATTACGTATACTGATAGTTACGAACTTCGACTAAACGAATACTTCAGTTGTACAAACACGTGGTTCAGTCCAGCCAAAGACCAATATTATAACATAGAATTTAATTTCTTCTTAACAAATTTTGTGAACAGCTATTTCTTTCTCAAATTAAAATATTCACGTTAACAAACTAACGCGATCACAAATTTATATCAAATTACCTACGCGCAAGTCTAAAAACAAGCACAAAGAACTTCTATTCTTTTGAATCTTCCTTAATTCACAGACACGTACTATTGAAAACAATAACAAACTCGGAGTGTAATGTCATAGCTAGCGACCATAGAAGAAGGAACACAACTTGAGATATGATTAGCGCACATTAGAATCGATCAATCGAACGAATGCGTTCCAAACTGTAGGTGTTGGGATTAGAAGGTTAGTTGCTTAAACTAGCTGCCGAGGGACAAACCAGCGTGTGGCGTGAAATTTTGAAGTTATTGGATGCTGAGGCCTGGTTAATGTTATTTTATTTGGATTTAAATTTCTGTATTACTTTGTGCTATAATTATTGACAAACATGCAGTTTTTTCCCACTGATATGTTCCCATGATTTCACAACATGGCCAGAAGACTTTGGGTATTGCTACAGACAGCAAGCACTGATGTCAATTTTTCTTCTGAATATAATAAACCAATAAGTCATACTGAGAACAAAAAAAAGTACTTAGTTGTACATTAAAAATACTTTAACTGTTTGAAAACATTGATGCAGGCAAATTACTATACCGAGAAATATAGTACAAACCCAGTGATACAAAAGTATTCTCTTACAAAAGGTAACAATATCTTGCTTGACACACAACGGCCAGATTTCTTAAAACCTGAAAGTAAGACAAACATTATAACATACCAAACACTTGCCGTACTGATACATACCTGCCCATGAGTTCCGGTTCAGCGCGGGTGATGAGATCGTCAATGTAGTCGGTCTCCCTCTGCACGTGAAGGTGCTTCTCTTGCAGACACCGGCGGATACCCTGGTACAAGCCTGCAACGTATCCCTTCTCCCTGGTCGGCTCCGGCTCCTCTGTCAGCAGCGTGTAGGCACGCATCACCTTGGTGCGGCATTCCCCACAGAACCTGTTCACATCCAGGTGCTCGTCAACACACGCCACTTCTAACATTAACATTCTACTATCTTCATTTATAGTAGAAGTACACTTGGCGATGTCAGACTGAGAATTTCCGGACTGCCGTGCATTTATTTGTTTCTCGAGCATAACAACTGTCCTCCTGAAACCAGCATTATTACTAATTCCTCCCAAAAACACACCTCAAAACACGAAAATAACCAACCAAATCTTTCAGCATCCGAAGTTTCAAACAAACACTATGTAGGTAGTAGGCATCGTATTTACTAGAATTGAAGACGACCCTGAATTTAAGACTATCCCTGTGTATTACAAAACTAACCTATGGTCTGAAGCTTAAAATTTTTATAAGTTTACAGATAATTACGGTTTGTTATTAGTGCTAATTATTTACCTTTTAATTGTTTGCTACCCCAAATGTACACAGGATTATGGCACAGTTAACAATTACTTGGCTAAGTCATAGTCAAAATTTATATACTAGATACAGAATTTGTAATGCGAAACAATTCTTTTTAATTTTTTACACCTTCCAAATTACTGCTAGCAGCAGTACTGTCTGCTACTGAGAAGAAGATCAAACTAGAATCTTGATTAAAGGAACTCAGGAGTTATGAAAACCGTGATTTAATGGAAAGGTTTTCAGGACCATTCAACAACAATCCTAACACTTAAAATAAAATTTTTTTACAAAAATGTAATAGTAGTAATAATGTATTTCACATATGTTTACAGACTGCATCGTACGCTTATTTCTTTATAAATCATATACTGAAAGAATAAAAATTTTTTTTGTTAAAATCAGTCTGAGACCCTGGCCAGTTTGCTTCAGCCGTAGTAAAGATGAGCGAGCAAGCAGAATGTGCACTGCACACAGTGTGTCTGTCATTTATGCATGCAAATGTACACGAGCAGTGCAGGATAGGCTGTCAGTAATGTTGTGCATGCGTGTGCACACGTGTGCATGAGAGAAAGATGTAGATAGTCAGGTACAGGATGTCGACTGGCTTCTCAAGATTCATTTCAGTGACCTTTTCCAGAAATTCTAGTGCCCCTTTTTACAGTACCCATTTAGGAATAGTACTTTCACTAACATCAAAACTGCATGTTTAACTGCAAGTTTGTAGCGTTATGCAATAACGTAAGCCTAATTTAACACATTTAAAGCGGAATAATCAAGGAAAAACATTACTGTAAGTTAAAATTCTCAGTTAAGCCTATTAATTCTAATTAGTAAAGCATACATTCATAAATATTTTCAGTGCTGATTTTCTCCAGGATTCATAGACAAGTCAATTATTGAACACTCATCGTCACACAAGTGAAGAATTGTATTATTCTTGAAGCAGATATAAGTTTACTTCAATATTTTAGTCAATTTCACAACAAAATCAAAACCACACTATACTGCACAAATTTAAAAAAAATCTAAATATTACACTGTTGATTTTCAAATCTAAGTTACTGTGATTTTTGGTAAGTTTCAATATTTTTTCGTTCAGCAGCTTAAGCTTTTCTTTCTGTTGCTCCAGCATTTTCTTTTTGACAAACTGCAACTCTCTGATTTCTTCATGCCTTCTTTTCTTTGTTCTTTCATTTTTGTCTTTTTCTTCTGCCATTTGGACCAATGCTTCTTTACGCCTTGCTGAAGAATTCCTGACAGCTTGAATCATCTTTTTTGAAATTACCACGTCAGATACAGTTCCTACTGAACAAACTGCTCCGTAAACTGACTATGTGCCACAAGGGAACCTTCTGTCATATGTTCAACCTTACACTCCTTAGTGACTTAAAATACCCTACTAGCTGTATTACCATGAAACATTGCCAGAATTTTCTGAAAGAAAGTAAGCAATGCTGCATTATCCATTTTCAGATCATGAATAAGATTTATGAGGAAACTATCCAGTTTGTGTTGTTTTCTGTCAAATTGCTTGACAGCCTCAACAATATTAGGATTTTCACAAAATTTCAAGTAATCTCTCTTCACACAGTCAGCAACTGAGGGAGTCATCTGTTTTGTCACAAACACTCCAAGGGCTACAGTGATTCGTGAGTTTCGTTGCATCTGACTTCTCATTATTTCTGGGTCTATACACGAAGCACCTTTCACAATTTTGTACGACAAAAGACATTTTGTTACAAGCTTTGTAAGCAAATGTTGGAAATAGCATTTGCAATCATTTCGAAACTTCATTACTTTCACTTTTCTTATGCCTTTACTGCATGCAGCTTTCGCCCCAAACCCAATATCAATAATTTTGAAGAGTCTCGAGAGAAGAAAGTTAATTAATGTCTAAACTTGCTAACTGACAATCAGATTTTAAACCATCTACCACAGATTTCTGTACAAATTGGGACGCTACTCCTTTTGAAAGGCAGAAAAACTCCTGATACGAGAATGATAGCATAGGTGAGTTTGCCTGGAAATCAATCAAAAATGGTTCCAGCTGCAATGATATCGACAACAAAAATTCCAATTGGGCTGGCAACATATCTGCTAAGGCTTCCTTTACTTAGTTCGACAGACTTCACATACTTTTTCAGGTGTGGCAACATTTCTATGGTCCGTGTGAGCACTTTTGAATTATACACCCACCTTACCTGACAGAATTTCAACGCAAACACTGAAGATCCTGTTATCTGCGAGTACTCAGCTCTTCTCGATGGAAAATGTTTGAAGAGGTAGAAAAGTGTGTGCCACCCCGCCGAGCTCTACTAGTTGCGAACACTGATATACATTTTTGCCACAACAGTTGTGTGCCAATTTTCTACTGCACTTGTGAGTTTGACAGTATAGAAAATATGTATAGCAAATAAAATTCTTAATGCTGAGTATTAGAAATACGATCTGGGTTCTGAAGTTCTAGTAGGTAAGAAGTAATGGTAGCTTATGAAGTTAAAAAATTATCCGGATAGCACTTTCAGTCGCAGAGGCACGAGAAAACTTTCTCTCAAACCTGTAGGTACGGTAGTAACAAGAATTAAAATTTAAGCCGGTTTGAACTTCAAAATCATTACAGTCATTCGTGATAATTTTCTGGGTACGCAAGAGTTCATATATACTAACCCAAACAAAATTCAACAGTTCTCCAAAAGGCAAAGGCACTTAAAAGCATATTAGCTGGAAACAAAGTCAAGTTAAAATGACTCAGCTTACAGTCTGTTCCCACACTGACTTGAGGCTCACTCATAACACAAAAATCTCAGTCAAAATTAAATTACTGTCTCTTCTCAAAATAACTCAAAACACTTGCTTTTACGCTTGCTTAAAGCACTCTCTCTCTGTAGTTCGCTAACAGCTACGATGGCGGCAGATATAATATCCAGGCCATCATAGAATCTGCCGTGGTACCTACAAGTCTGACAGTTCACGGAGCAAGAAAGAAACACTGTTAAAGCACTAGCTTTAAACAATGCCTCTCAGGCTCAGAGATAACAACTCACTCAAGCATAGAGGAAGCAATCTTCTCGTGTGACCATAAATGAACTAGTAATCAATAAAAACCATAACTTATTAAATTAAAATTTACATGAAATATTGTGAGAGATTTCCTATCATATAATAAAAGATTGTTTCTCTTTTTTAGTCTCTAGTTCCAGGCTTTTGGTGACATTTGAGGGTGTGCCTGGCCCTGTATACCATTTGAGATAAGATGTAGGAAACTGTTCTGCTAAGTTAAGTAGAGTGTCAAACTAAGATAACAGGGTACCTGCTAAGACATTACCACTGGTCATACTAGGGGACATGTAGCGGTAGTCACGAGAGGCCTGCCTGGGATTCAGAATTTGGAACCCGAGCCAATCACCTTGCTTGGTGTAACACTACTGTAAGAGGAAATAGTCTTAAGTCCAGGAATTTGAACAGTGAATTTTATCGGAGCATAGCCTTGTTTGGTTTCATTTGAATCAGAATTTAATTTCAAACCACTTTGCTCTCTGGGTGTTTGATGGTAAATGCAAGTGTTTAAAAGTTAGGCTTAGTG
>PNEQ01004273.1:0-18563 GCA_003012365.1 Medauroidea extradentata
TCTTTCTTATAGCTAGTGCTCACGAAACTCCCCGGGATTCTATTAGGCCTATGTTGACGCCGGTTGCACCAATAACTTATACTCTTAGGTTTCCTTAAGTCTTAAATCCTTACGTTATGTTTAAGCCAGAAGAACTACAAAGTCGTACAGCAAGAAATTTGGAAAAATAAACAGGGTGGGTAGGCCAAGTACCTTACAAAATGCTTATCTTGCTACATGTAACTTTTTAACTTTAAATTTTCTACTTGGAACTGTATATTAGGAAAGGTTTTTATTCAACTGAAAATTTTAATTGACAGGTCTTGAGCCTTATAATTTGGGGGGTTGCAGTTGTGTAATGGTCAGACCATTTGCCTTCCATCATGATGATACCTAAATAGTGTAGCTTCAAATTAGTCATATAGGAAACGTGAGCAATGTTACAACCAACCAGCTAATTTTATTTATCTACTTGACCTCAATGAATTCCTCCAGTTTAATACATATTTTTAAAAAAATTTTACCAGTTAATTTTTTGTTATGAGGAATAGGCACACTTTTTAATTCAAAGTTGAGGTACATATTACTACATTATCTGGTAAATATTAAGAGTAACTACTCATTGCAGAACTGCTAAACTATTCATTTTAGAGTCATTGCTTATTGATGAAAAATATTTCTATAGATGCTAAAAGTAGTATTACCTAAATGCCTAAATGAAATTCTATTTTCCTTACTTTAAATTTTAAATTTTTCATTGAGTTAGGTTATGTAAGGGAAAGTTAGTTTTGGTAACGGTAAGTTATTTTAGCATTAATTTTTACATTTTCATTAGGTAACCTAACCTAACCTTACATACACAATCTAACCTAACAAAAACTGAAAATCTTAAAGGTAAAATAACCTAGCCTAGCCAACATACCTAACCTTAATCTAACCAAAAATGGAACATTTTAAAGACAGCAAACTACCAATTTTCTTTACGTACGACAGCTTCAAACTTCTACAGAAACATTTTTCATCAACAAACTATGTCTTCAAAATCAATAGTTTGATCAGTATACTATGAATAGCTAGCTATTCTTAATATTGTATTTAGATATTTTAGTTATCTTTTTTTTCCACAGTACAGTATTTTGAATAGCTTCAACCTCTTCGGGACTAGCTGTGGTTTCATTGCAAAAATTCTCATGGCACTCTTCACTATAAGAACATAATTTAAATATCCTTTCAGACATAAATTCTTCCATACATCAAATCACAGTTGTACTCTGAACTGACATCAGCCTGTTATTTCGTCCACACAAGTTAAAGAAAGAAAACCTGAATATTCATAAGTGCATGCACAGCATTAATAAAAAACTCCTAGCAAAAACGTGGAAAAAAGTGGAAAAAGTGACCACTTAATGAAAAAAGTGACTTTTAGTGACACTGACCATAAAAAGCGACTTTTAGTGGTAAAAGTGACCGACTTTGAGGCCTGCCTGTCCCATTTAAAGTGAGGTACTCCTCCCCCTTCTGTGCGACAACAGCGTGGCTCCCCCCGGCTCACTCACTGGGGCACACCTCAGGTTGAATCCAGATCCCAGAGGGACACAGCTAGTTCTTCGCCGGCACAGGCCACATACCCCCGCCCCCTCCAGGAACCACCTACCTTTCTCACAAAGGGCTGCGATGAGTCAACCTATTGTGATAAATCATTATAGACATAGGTTTTTTTGTATAGATAGTTGTAGATAAACTAGGTTAGCTTTATTAATTTTCTTTCTTTTATCAAACACCTCCATCCCCAAACGTACCAAGCCCCAATTTGTATCAATAATGTTACAGTACCACACAAACTTCAAAAGAGATAATAAACACAAATTTCACTCAGAATGAAATTCTTTTACGTACGCTTCACTAACGTACAATACTTCGTTCCAAATACGTATTATATTATTTGTATAAATAGGTAAGGGTCCTCTCATATAACACACGTCACACATTTCCTACTTCAGTCTTTGCCACAATATATCAGATTCCATGTGCATGAATTATAGTAAACGGGCTGCAGAATAGTGTTTCAGCATCTAAAACCAAACTTCTATACATGAAGAAAACATTAACTCTGTCTGCCGAATCAAAACATTCCACGCGCACTACACCATTTTGAAACTGCCCGTTGAAGAAAACCACTGACTGGCTTTCAACTGTAATTTTCTCATCGGTCCGTACAACTTACCCATTAAGACCAACTGTTGAATTCCCAGCAAAAACTTATTTTACTACCTTTAGTACATGTTATTGAAATTAAACATGATTCGATTAGCATTGTAGTTTATGTTGGTAGACCTGAGCTAAACTGTTTTCGTTATTTAAAAAATGCACATTTAATTGCTGAACGTCTAAAAAATTCGTATAACTTTATAAGTTTCCATAAAATTGTAAAACCTCTACCATTTCTGTAAATTTTACAGATAAATCGTAAAAGCTGGCGAGTCTGTTATACAGTATTATTAAGATCAAGGTTCGCAACACTGAGGTTGGAGTGTCATTAAATCAATGCTATACTGTCCAGACTAATAGGATAACTGTAGGGGTGTGTGAATACTGGTTTTGGTGTTTTGAATAGTTTTCAAACGAATATTATTTTCTTCGAATATTTTTCGAATAATGTTTCTTCAAATTTCGGTATACATTTGCCAGTGCATAATCTTGCATTTGCAAGGAGACATAGACATGTACTTTGTTTTATTAATTTAAGCATAAAAAATTTTAGCAGTTTTTACTTTGATAACCTTGAACATTCTAAAAACATATATGTTTTTGTTATGTTGTACCTGTTCTTACAGCAATACACTGTTTTTTCTCATTTTCCTGCTTTTATTATATTTGTGAGGAATCACGAAATTGTTTTTGTAAACAAGTGCTTATTACAGACGGCACTGCTGATATAGTTTACTTCCTCCCTACATGTATAAAGATAAAAAGAAAAAGTACTTTTCTGTAATACTTCTAGAAAAATTTAACTACAGAAATTTGAAAGCTATATTAATATGTACTGTAACAAATTATTACAATACCTACTACGAAAAATTAGATCTTTGTGTGTAGGAAACAATGTAATGTTACTAACTAATATTTCAAACTAATTTTGGTAAAATAACGGGTTAACTTCCTGTGCGCTACACATTCGGAAACATTCGTAGAATAGCTGCATAGAAATTCTGAACATGCTTAACCGGCTAGTTAGATAATCAAATAAAAGTATCAGTCTTAAAAAAAAATTTAAACCATAGTACACTCACGTTAACTATTACGTTCATGGCCTTGCTTACAAAAATGTTTACAAGGTCACAATATTAGCTATGCATAAAGTTCTAGTACAAACCGCCGTAATTTCATCCCAACAAATACCTTGGATCCCCACTTTTGTCACGTTAAATTCCGAACTGCAGACTACACAAACAGCTGCAAATGATGATTCCTCACATTTTGGCCATTTTAATTCGTGTTCCCCCTCTCTGCGACATCGGTAAGGTTTCGCAATATTTTTCGTTTACTTACTTAAGAAAAATAAGAATTAATAACTTCCCCGCAGCAAATAGTTTATTTAAATATACAGCACGGCGTTGAAAGTAATCAAACAGCGTTTTGGTCATAGATGTACAGTAAACCCTTGATATAACGACACCGCACGGTGCCAGATAATTATGTCGTTAGATCACCAATGTCTTTAGTCCTGAGGTAATTAATTTTGACAGCCCCAAATTTAAAAGAAAAAATTTTAAGTGATTTTTTTCCTTTAAAGTTAATATAGAGCAATTACAGACTTAAAATAAACACATTTTCTTGAAATTATATTTTAGTATAACGAAAAGGTGTCTTCCAAATAAAATGATGCTCCATAATTCCCAGTATGCCGTGACGCCTGCGGATGCGAGGCGTGGTAGGTCTGGTTGTGTAGGATAGGAGAGGGGCGCGCAGGGGAGAGCGGCCGGCTGATTCACGGCTTGTCTCCCTCAACTCCTGGTGCGTGCATGACATCACGCAGCGTGATTCATCCTGCTTGCCTGGCGCAAAGCTCACCGACAACAGAAGGATCAAACTACAACGATTTAAAACATTTCAGTAAAGCCATTGAGTGTTTATTTTTGTAATTACACATGAACTGTTACAGCTTGTCGCCATTATACAATTTCAAACGATACGAATAAAAATGCTCATAAAAGAAAAAAAGTCCTTATTTTATAAAAACCAGTTCGCCTATTAGAAACGCTAATTTAGAGCCACTCAGAAGGGCTAAAAACGAACTTTTCAGGTGATGTCACTAAAATAACGACTGAATTACTCGTCCTTTTAAGTCTTAGGCTTATAGGAAAAATCGTAAAACTATGCATAACGCACCAGTTTAATGCTCTGCGCTGTGAATAGAGGCAGAGTGGCTCTCGACACATGCGCGGGTCGCAGTCCCTCTAATCGCTGCCCTGTTGAACGAGCATAATTAAAAATCTTATCAGCCCACATATAGCATACGTGACTATGGTAGGCCGTTTTTACGCTGCAGCAGTTTGCCTTATGTGCCGAGTTATCAATAACAGCGGAAGTTGTCAAGGTCAAGACGAGCTGAAGCACGCAGTCTGATGTGAAGCAAGAGAAAAAAGACGAGAAAACGCAGGATTGTTTTCTTTCTTTTTTTTGTTTCGTTTACGGACTGAGTGCCAAGCTGGTCCTTTTTTTGCCATGCTGTAATAAAAAAAATAACCATGTAATCTCTTCATCCCCAACCCCCTGGGCCCTCGCCAGACACGAAAACAAAGACGATGGCTGGGAGGTGGGAAAGAAAGGCAAACATGTGGCATTGCTTTGCGGCCAGACAGGCTGCTAGTTGTCACGTGACTTATCACAGTCGGCGCCGGCAGTTGATGCGCGCGCGCAGACGAGCACAATCTGGTTTTTCGGCAGGGGGTGGGGGGGGGTCGAATGGTTATTGGCTGGCGTGGACAGTCTGGAAGGGTGTTATCTATTTTTAGCCATGCGTTTCTTACAGTACAGATCTCACCAAGCAAAATACAACACGAACAGGCAACAAGTCGAACAATACAATACCGTTTCTATGCGCACGTCCGGTGGCTGACTGCGTGGCAGGTGGCACTGATGAGACGTGTAGGAGCAAGGAGAAGAAAGTGCGGAGCGGGCACGTGGAAAAATGTGAGATAGGCATGAAGGGTGGAGGGAACGTGGAGAAGTGAGGAGGAGATAAGGCAGCGTTGGTCATCACGTCTCATATATGTCGGTGTTGCGCGGGCGGCCTAGCTCACAAGGCGCGCGTGCTTTAATGGCATTCCAGCCAAAGTATCTAACATTTTTTTTACAGTTCTTTTTTGTTTCACAACTGCACATCACTAATTTATTATAACTGCATTATGTTACTGTTTAATGTACGCAAATTTATTTTTAAATAATGTTTTACTGTGATCAATTACACTTTGCTTAGCTTTGATCAATTTGAAAATATTAATTTTTCCAGGGTTCCTGGAAATTATGTCATTAGATCGCCGATGTCGTTAGATAGGGGGTCAACTGTATGCACTGTAACTAGGTAGACATCCAACTTTCGCTGCCGCAATTGCGGTGATCACTTTCTTAGGATGGTGATGTGACCACTGCTGCCGCCATCTTGTGTATATCTAGATGTTCCGTTAGCGCGCATCGCTACGCTTCAAGTGCCAAGTATTTGATGATGAGTACATATATGGCCACGAATGTGATGCCACACTGTAATGCGTCGGGCTAAAGAGGACCATAAATCCTGGTCACGGCACCAAAATGTAACGGGGCGGTACTTCCGCCGTACTACCGGACCATCCTGGTCACGGCACCAAAATGTGACGGGGCTGTCTGAAGTATACTTACATTGCCGTCAACATAATTATCTTCCACGTGGCTAGTCGTGATCATATAGTGGTTAACTAAAAAAAAATTCGCTGTAGGCTACTCAAATAACTTTAAGTTTATTGGCGTGACTCCTTTTATTAAACACTTTAAAAATTCAACTTTACAAACTGTAACAATTTAGACTCCAATCATCTCAAATCATAGTCAAAACCTGACGCCCCCGGGAGAGAACAGCTCAACACAAAAGCTTATAAATTCAAACTAAATTGTTGAAAAAACAAAAAGCACGCCACATCTCAATAGTACGTCCTCGCGAACGCGAGGCCTCTACTCAGCGACTAGTATACATGGCTGCCCAGCCACCTCGCTCCCACACAGCCCAACAACAGTTCCAGACAACCATCTTCGTCCGCGTCCGAACACCAAGTCACACAACCATCTCTGTCCGCGCCCAAACACCAAATCTACACAACCATCTCTGTCGGCGTCCGAAAACCAAGTAAAAAAAACAACCATCTCTGTCGGCGTCCGAACGACAAGTAAAAACACAACCAACTCCGTACGCGACTAGACAACAAGTCAATATGGCTGACCCCGCGAAGCTTGCTCTCTCCCTGCAGCGCCTCTAGCGGCCACCCAGCGCACCAAGGTAAAAACGTAACGGAAAATTAATATTAAATTAAATATAATAACAAACTATAACTTTTATACTTTTAAACAACTTGAAAAGTGAAAATATTCTTCTGAAAACCATAATTACATAATAATTTACAACATAAATTTAAGTAAATTTGAACCACGTGTCCTTTCATTGGCCCAAGCCAGCCCGCGCAAACATATTACCGTCTCTCTCGCACAATCAAGGAGCGGCGGCGCACGTGCACTTCGTGAAAAGTAAAAGTAATAGAAAAACGGTTAAAAATCTAAATATAGCGATTCCAGGAACTGGGTAGGCACACCTGTGCCATAAAACAGAACTATCCAACAATACACCCAGTCCTGAGTTACAATACAACATTTAAGCTGCAAATTATAATATTAAATATAAATTAAAACACAAAGTTGCCTCAGCCTAAACAAACCAAATTAGCTACATATAAAATTTAACAATTTCAAAACTGATACAGATAAAAAGCCAAACAACTGTCAACAATACGTCAAAGTAATTATATAGATAAAAGCAAATTCAAAAAGTCAAACATAAGGAAATAATAAAATAAAAACAGGAAACAATAAGGGGCTAAGTGGTGGGTGGACCGCCCTCACAACACGATGTAAATATTTACGTTGAAAACATACATGAAATGTCAATTCTTTCCTGTATATTTATTTTAACCTTTAAATATCTGCTGTTATTCTTGAAAGTATAAATAGCGTTGTTACCAGCTCATATTATTTTAAGAAATTGTTCAAAATACACTATTCGAAATTGCTTGAATACTTCGAAATTTGGGAATCTGGTATTCTTTTCTCGAATACGAATAGTACAGATTTACTATTCGAAAAATATTTGAAATTTCGAACATTCGCACACCCCTAGATAACTGCACATGTTTTATTTAATATAAAAAAAAAGGTCCTACATATAGGCAGTAAAGTATACTGTACATAACACACATGTGGATAATCAAGTGTCGACTATTCTTTCTTACTGCACTAAAAACAAACAAACTGGCCTTTAAAGTACGACAGCATCTTTCTCACACAGAGGAAGAGCACTATTCTACCTGGCAGAAGAGAAGACAGGTTCAGGTGGAACTCATCCATGCAGCCCACAGAAGATATTTTCAAGCCTTTCTCCTGGACGATGCGCCGCACACAGGATCGGAACTCCTCTACTCTCGTCACGAGAGCAGGAGGCAGCTTGGACTCCACCGTGGGGTAATGGTACAGCAGCTCAGGGTAACGTTTGCAGAACCGTATTGCCCAGCCAGATGACGCCTTCACTTAACAGGCATACCATCCCCCATTCAGGAATAAACTAGAGTTCTACAGTATCACAAGCTCAACTCCCACCTCACTCATGGAGTGGATGAGACTTATTTCAATTTTACTGTAGTTGTAAACACTAAAGTATAGCTAGGCGCTTACACAACAAAGTCCGCTTCTGCCGTTTCTGTAACCCTGATTCAGGTATGTCCGGTCTCACCACTTTCCTTTACCCCTCTTCAGGCACAACAAGCGTCTGTGCATGCGCCAACACGGCACTTCACACATGCGAGGAGTTGCAGCAAGAGACGGACAGTTGCACAAACTGGTCAGTTGTACTATACTCCTTTCACCTCCCACTATACTTGCGAGGATTTCTGCAGACCATCCCTTATTTGTTGTCTTTTATTCCCACTGGCTGCAACTTTTTTGGTTATTATTGCAACTCAAGACGTGTACACCCAGTTTATATCCTTTTTCAAGCATAAAAAGAAAGAAAAGTTTAGTTTATTCACAAAAAATTTCATTAATTATTTTAAATTATATTAGGCGCTCATGGCTAAGTGAGAGATAATACCAGCAGCATCATGCATTGGCGTTCAGATGAACAATTAGCTAATAACCCTTAAAACTTGGAGAGTCAAGAAATTGTAGAGCCATTGCAGCACCTGCCCATCATCCTTTGTCCCCCAACCGTCCAGCCGGCTCGATGCTCACAATGTGTCTATCCCTTCCGCCCCCTCCCGAATACAACACATGTATCTAACTAAACTAGCGCATCAGTGCCATTCTGTGCTCACAGGTATCCTCCATTCACAACTAAGTCTATACCACCATTTTATTTCTGTACAGCAAGCAAAGTGTATCATTTTGATGCAAGCACTGGTTAATCTCAGGCGACTTTACTAGTTTTAATTATGTTATAAACACACTCACAAACTCATTTTCATTAATGTCAAGAATTACCACACAATATAAATTGAAGAATATGCAAAATTCCCAATAATTACATATTGTGACTATATTTAAAAACAAACAAATAAGGAAGCGTAAAATCAAAAAAATGATACACCAGTAACCTTCTGACCGACTTTGTGCAACATGAACAAATGTAGAGTATGTTTTTATTATTGGCTGTGATTTTAATTTATAAGGTTAATTGGTCACAAATATTTTGAACAAATAAAATAAAAATGAATGATCAAAGACAAGATATACAAAATATTTTCATAATACCAGAAGACATATATTTGAATGTTTGGAGTCACCAAGAAGCCAGTCATGATAATTGGAAAATAAAATGAAATATGTTACAGTATTTTAAAAACAAGATTCACCTAAAAATAACTCCATAAAAAGTACGTACCGTTACTGGCAATACCATACTAAACCCGCCCAGTGGCAGTTTTAGCAGGTGGGCACGGGCCCACCCAAAATTTTGATGTAAATTTTCTATTTATATTACATTTTTAACTAAATCGTGGTTTTCTAATTGGCGGCAAAAACGGAATATTATTACTGCTATACTGGACAATTGGACAGGTTATCATGTAAGACAATGAATCACCATAACTTATTTTTAACGTGTAGGTGTAATATAACTACCCCCCCCCCCCCCCAGTTGTACAAACATGTAACGTGAAGCGGCGGCACAGCAGACAGTGGTGTCTAATGATATCGCAGTCGCATGGTGCATTCGTTTGTCGCCTGAAGTTCGGGGTTGATGGCTGTGGTTACATGAGACTCATGGTTAGAATATTCAGTTCAAAATTATGCACTATTCTGCTTTGTTTGCCGTCATTTCACAGCCAAAGACAGCATATGTGAAGACGTGTTACTTTAAAAGGGATATTCAGATTGTAAACATATTGGCAACATGGCGACCAAACACGAACATTCAAATGCTCATAAACTTTCTTTAACTAAATACCAAGGGTGGTTACAAGCAAAACAGCCTGGACCAGTCACAGTCCAAATAAACGATCACATAACCGAAACTGTAGTGGAAAATTGCGAGACATTTAAATCCCTTATTAGAGGAGTTATATTTTGTGCTCGGCAATATATTGGTTTGCGGGACAAGAGAAAGTTCGGATAAAGTTAGGGGAGGTGCGTTCTGTGATGAAGAGGGGGCAGAATCCCAAGATTTGAAAAATTTTGGTAATTTTCAAGAATTGATTAACCTACTTTGTTTTAAGAACCAAATATTTGAGTTCAAAGTTAGATAATCTGCCTCAAAATGCTAAATACACTTCAAACGTCACACAAAATGACTTGCTCAAAGCAGCATCATCAGTAATTACACGAGATATAGTCAGAGAAATCAAATCTGGAAGTACTGTTTACAGTATAATTGTTATTGAAGCACGTAATGATGATCTTACAGAACAAATGACTATATGTGTACGATATTTACATGGCACTGACATCAAGGTGCTATTTCTTGGTTTCATAGAGTTGGATCATCTAAATGCTCATACAAAAATGTTGCAATAGTGCCACCAGGAGACTGATGGGAGAGGCTGACCTTAAACGGTGTGGTCCTGGTGTCGCTCAGCAGGGTGAGGGCATGGGTCTGCAAGTCAGCGAGGCTGACAGCATAGCCTTGCTCCAGCCTTGTCAGCACCCATTCTAGAAGCACCTCGTCCCCCTCATGGCGCCCAGTCACCTGGTAGCGCTTGCTCCAGTGCCGGTACCAGTTGTGCGAGCACTTGATGTTGATGTCGCCCCACGCCCGGTACAGTTCTAACCCCTTCTGACGCACCTGCCAATAACAAACACTGTTTCACTCCAGTATATATCTTCAATAACCCGCAAAGTTCTACATACACTGTATGTCATCCCGTATTTCAACAAACAATACCTTCACATCAAGCAATCTGTGAACTGCATACAGTAGAACCCCGATTTTACGACGGTCTACAGTTCCCAAAAAAATTAACTCAAAATGGATGTAGACCATTTAGAACCCTCAAATGTAAGAAAAATTCAAGTACAAAGCCAGTTTTTGCTCAAATATCTTTATAATAGTTGCTAACACACAAAACAAACTAGTTTTAAATGTTAAAAAAATACGTACAGGGGCGTCATTTTAGGTTTTTCCAGGGGGAAGGGGGGGGGGGCAAGATTTTGTTTTCTGACGACAGTGACCTTGTTGCATCTTTTTATTAATTAAGCATGTATAAATTAGATACTTTAATAATAAAACTTCAGTTTTATGTCCTTAAGTTAGCATTATTTACATTTAAAAATACAAAAAATATATTTATACACAAAAATTCCAAATCCAGGGGGGGGGGCATTTGTCCCCCCCCCCCCCTGTAGGTCCAAATGACGCCCCTGAATACGTATAACAATTATATTTAATTGCAATTACCCTTATTTTTTTAAATTTTAAATTTGACGGTGCCTGAGAATATCATTGTAAAATCGCGGTCGTCGTAAAATCCGTGGTCGTAAAATCGAGGTTCTACTGTACTTGTGCTAAACCAATACTATTAGCATAAACCATGTTTTTCAAATTGAGCTTGCTAGTATGTAAACGATCCAGCCTGAACATAATACACCAACTGACATGAACTCTTAAATTTACTTAAGAGTCCAATACACATGAGGAAATAAAGGTGTAAGATGCATTAAAATATATGCAGGTTTTGTATTTTTCTTTAGGTTTTATACTGTAAACATAATTCTTCATTTTAATGAGGAAAAAACCAAGTACACAAGTAAAAAATTAATGCCAAGCAACTGTACTGCTTAGCATTAAAACTATAAATTTTATAAATGCTTACATGTTACACAGACTTAAGGTATGAAGTTATAAAGCTAACCATACTTTCCGCTGCACTAATAACTGTTCTTACACATTAACAAATACTCGTATGTACATTTTTTTTATCAACAATAATTTTATAACATGTATAGTCAATGTCCAAAACTGAGCTACAGTACTGCTACTACTAATATGACTGTGAAGAAATGCTCACCTTATACCGTACTTGATGTACACAAACAGATGATGCAGAGATGACAAGTATAAATGGAGCATACCTATATCATCCTTAGTTAACCCTCTAATAGCAGTGGCAGTACGCTGTGGTAGGTGTGCAACAACTACAACAACCACAAAAAAAAAATTAATAATAAGGCTGAGATATGCCAGGGAACTGTAACCAGTACAAAATTACTGCTCCACTGGATTTCTTCATACTTCCCCTAACACCATAACACTATGTCAAATATGCCATACTGTCCAACGACATTGGCATAACCTCCCCTGCACACCATACTACTGTTAACTACGGACATTAGACAATTTATTTCTTGAAGTTGCTCCATTTATGCTTGTATACAAAGCTTAGGTGAACATCACTTCATGGGAATAACTTTATAAATGAGCAATAATAAACTGGCATTAATACAGTACATTGGCATATGAACACGGAGAAAGGCAGGAAAATGTCAGCTAATGTACAAAATTATTGCACCAAGAAATCCTGACAGAAATGAGCCAAGTACAGAATTGTAATGGTAGGTAAATATACACTTGGAGAAAAAGAAGAAGAAAAATATGCAGCTGCAGGAAAAAATGTGTATGCGAACTTTTTTTTTATGTATGCTTTCCCACAAATACAATTTCGTAAGAACTATTGTATTTATGTCTGAATTTTATTATTAAGCATACTGCCTACCTGGGCACCTGGCCTGAGCAAGCGTAGGGATTTGCAATATTTGGTAAGGCTCAGCCACCTTTCCAGATATTACTTTCAAACAAAAACTGATTTCTGCATTGAGATGGAAATAGTGCTACAGGAATGAAAGTGTGGAAAAACAATTATGAACACGAAAATGTTAAACAGCCTAAAACATGCTATACCAAATGTCGTTCACACAGAGATAAACTAAAAAGTCAGCGGTGGCATACTAGGTTCGACAGATACTGAACCACATGCAATTTAATGTTAAAACTGTGTTTCTTGGCATTATGTAATCAGATGTGTCAATTTTCTTGTACCTTTCATGCCAACCTATAAGTTTACAAAAATAGGTAAATCACCTTACGACACGGTTTACACATTTTCATAAACTTAGAGGTTGGCACGAAAGGTACAAGAAAATTAACGCCTTTGATGCAATTTAATATAATATGTACAGAACATCTTTATCCTTGCTCTTGCAGGGGCTCTGAAATAGGCAGCGATCTTAAGGCATCTGCCTACTGGCAGTGTGTTCGTGTGAGTGAGGCACGGCACCAAGGCCGATGTTGACACGAACTCATCTGGTGTGGTATCACCTCTAGAGCAAGATACGTAAACTGCGTGCAGTGGTATCATAAATCACTCACCTGACTATCACTTTCAGTGGTAACCACATCTTTTAATTGGTGAAAAGTTTTAAGCAAAGTCCACTGCATGTTTCTGAAGTAGTCTTTCAAGGATTCCATGAAGAAATTTTTCAAATATAACACGAAAAAGCTAACTTTAGCCATTTTGAGGGGCTCTGAAATTATTTTTATAATTGACGTGATGTTCTGGAACTATCATTCTGTCATCGTTTGAAGTTTATTTTCTTTTCTTACATAGACACAATAGGCATATGTAGAAAACTTTCATTAAAAAAAGGTAGCTATTTACAAACACACTGCAATGCATTCTAAGCGCACGGCAGGCAGCACCCTTAGAACTGTATGCACATCAACTGTTTCTGATGCAAAATTTCACTGAAGAAAAAATTTACATTATTTATATAAAAAAAAGTTAGAGTTTCTGTCATATTATGGGTAAAATAACAGTACTATTATAAGTGCCCTTCCATAGGTTTGTTTTGTTCATAGCAAGTCTGCCTATACAAATAATTTACTGCAATATTCCAGCAGAAATCACGTGAAGATTGGCGTTGCACTCAATATGTATGTGTAACATATACATACTGTGTTAAGCTATTGTGCATTGTTTTATGCAAAAGGAAGGTTATACAAGGTGTATATATATTTTGTGGTCAAACATTTTGGGGAAATGTGTTCCTAACATCATTACCAATAAAATTGTCCATGTGAATTTGGACCTGAAAACCATAAGCTACGTAGCGTTTTGGGAATTCATAACCGCAAAACACGTGTACACTAATGAATCATTAGGAAATTAATTGTTAATGCTTGGAACCTGTAATTTCTTACATTTTACTCTTATCTCCGTGGCCACAAACTTTGTTTACTGTGTATCAATTGCTTTGTGTTCATTCTTGTCATTTGTAATGACAGCGATGAAACTGTGTTGTGATGTCATCTAATGCGTGAATAGACAGACACGCAAATGCAATATACGTATGGCTTTGCAGATGGGAATGCTTAAAAAGCATGTGTACTTTTATGCAGAGAGGAACACCAACAGGAAGTTACCTCATTCAAGAATTTCACATGAGTCTACAAAAGCTTGAGCAAGAAAGGCTCATTTGAAGGGCATGTTTCAGAAAAAAAAAAAGACGGTGATGTAGCACTGAGCTTGAAAAAATTCTTTGTGATGTGGACGACAATTCAAGTGACAGCACAGGACACACTACAGCTGGAAAAATGTAGTCACATGACTGTGTATGAAATTCTTCATGAAAAACTTCTGTAGACTTAACACTGTTAGCAGGTGCAAGAATTAACTGTCTCCTTTCCACGTTTGACTGGACAATCATACCATCAGGTTCTCAAAAATGAGCCGCACCACTCCCTTGATGATATACAGACGTTATTTAAAGAATGTTGTTTATTCACGATAGTGCTCCTGTCACCTGTCTCATATAATAAACCAGTATTTGAATGATAATTTCAATGAATACTGATTTTACAAGAAGGATTCATTACTTGGCGTGCTTGGATACCTGATTTAAATCCAATGGATTTCTTTGCTGGTGACATAAAAGTCCTTGGTGTAAGTAACGCCTATACCCGACATGGAGGGTTTGAGAGTGTTATCGAACATGAGTTCGACCAAATACAATGCACTCCAGGAATTTTATACAGAGTACGCTGAAGCAAGAAATGCAGTCTTACAGTATGCTTTGAAACAGGAGGAAGAAATTTTGAGCAACATTTGTAATGTTCATAATGTTACTTGTGTCATTGTCAATGGAGTCATGTACACAGAAATTCAATGCTTTTCAGAACCATCTGTAAATGTGCTTTGGTTTGTTATGAGGTTAGGGGCTGGACAATGTAACATAGCAACTGATTATTTATATATATCCGCATGATTTGTTTATGTTTAGGAATATTGACGTTTGTTTGTCTATGTATACTTAAGTATCTTTGGCCGTAGACGCCTCGAGCCGTGCTATTTTATTACATGTTCTTGTTTTTGTACTTCATATTGTAATATAATTTATCAGTGGTAATGGTCTCCAGGTTACTACATATGAAAGTAGTTTCACTTGATCACCATCGCGTACTGTGACCTGGTTTGCCGTGCAATCGATAGTGACTAGAGGTTGTAAAATTGGATAAGAGAAGTGAGGTGTGGGAAGTTTTGGAACGTTGAGAAAAAAAAAGAGGTTCGAGAAAAAATAAAATAACGGGAGCTAAGTACGACGACGGAAGGGATTTTCAATGAACGTAGCCTTCGAGAAGGACGACAAGGCTCAATATGAAGAGGTCTATCAAGAAGTCCACTGTATCAGTAATGAATTGATACCGGATGGAGGCAAAACGCCGAATGCAGCGAACTTCTCGTCGAGAACTATCGTTGACGAGGTCCGCCAGGAGGGTCGTGATTCGGGGCCACTGTCCAGGTTCTGAGGGCCGCCTGCAGGGAGTTTCACCCCATCGCCGGTGACCAGGGCTAGTTTCGCACCATCCAGAGAGACGAATTCGGGCCCTACTCCGTCGTACTGTCCAGCCGATCCAACCTGTTGCCCTGTACAACTGATTCAGCGATCCCAGGGGCGACGTCTTTCAACTGACGAGGTTTCCCAACCATAGAAGAAGACGTCCGGTAAACGACGACATCCAAAATTTACCAATTACTCATAAACAACACTAGCCATCAACAAGCCTAGACTAATATTTAGAACTGGAGTGCCTATATATTTCTCGTATCGCATTGAGCTACCAATAGATTAAACCCACACATACCCGCCGTGTAACGTTATGATGTGAACTGAGAAGCCAATATTGACTTCAACAGCCATATCCAGAATTTAATAGTCGGTCGCTAACGTGGTAAACCAGGTCGTGAAGCCACATATTTTGAATGGTCACACCATCATCACTCGTTAACGAATGATAAAGTCTCAAACACACTTTGCTTCTTAAAGTAGTCTAGGTTTACCTGGTATGGTTCCCTCCGAGCATTACCACTGAGTAGGAAATTATAAACATAAAAGGTCAATTAAAATTATAATAAAAATAAACCTCGTGTTATTGCTCTCTGGGAATCGGGCATGTTTAACTCCACTGAGACACAAACTGTGTTCTCAGACACCGAATGTATTTTCTCCTGCTTTTTAAATTAGCCCTCAAATTAACTGCAAGATAAATAGGTAGAGGACTTGACATAACCTTACAACAACTAAATGCAAATGTTGAGGCCAGGAGGTAGGAGTCAAATGGAAGAAATTACAGAATTTGCTATTTATTTAGTAAATAATTACAACATATGTTTTGCGGTGACAAATTTATTTACAGTTAGGTAACTCAGAAACAAAAGTTTTTTGGATCCAAGTACATAAGAACTTTTTGTTTTGATGTTTGGAACACATCCCACAACTAGAAAAATAATGTATAGGTAATGATAAATTTAGGTTCTCCCCTTACCCCAAAATAAGGATATTGGGTATGTTTCTAAGGTTTAATTTTATTAAGAATACATCTGCCTATTAAAATCAGTTAATGTTTGGTTGAAAAACTAATCATTCTCGCGATAGTGAGCATGAAACACAGATTTCGAAAAATACATGCTCATCTTGATATACAGAAAAACTCTTCATAACGACCTGTTTTATAACGACTACGTGTCTATAATGACCCGTTTTTTAAAAACTGTGATTTTTTAATTAATTTTATTTCAAACTTCAACGAAATCGGCCAAAAATATGTTTTTGTGTACCGTGTTGCGTTTCTAGTGGCGAGCACTTTACTCCACGTGGCAAGTGGCAGATCATCCCTCCACTCTCCCACCCTAACGGTACATTCTTCCTTAGTGACGTTACACAATACAAAAAACTTTCTATGGAAAAACTCTCTCAGTGAGAAAAGTTCTAACAAGAATAAAATTGTAAACGAAAATTTTTGAACTGGATGATACATACCATTCAAACGGTAAAAACACAGTTTCGTAGATATATGAATGAATTTAAATTTTATTCTTTCTGATACATTAGGATGTTAATACGTACAGTAAAACCCTGTTAAAAATTTTCTGAAGGGACTGAAAAATTTAAACTTCTTAGCTGGGAAAATTTCTTAAAAGTGTCAAATTACTATTGTATACCTAGACATTGTAAAAAATAATTCAAACTTATTAAGGGGGAAACTTCTTAAGCGGGTACATGACTGACTTTAAAAAAAAAAAAAAAAAGGGTAATAATAACACTAATGCTCTGGGAAATTAATAACACATATGGAAGTTCATGAACATATACATACAATATAAGTAGCAATGAACATACAGTACCTCGCGACTGCTTGGCTTCAAAGTTTGCTGCGAGTACCACTCCCAGATCTGCCGGTCCACCTCCACATCAGCCGCTACTCTGCCACCCCTGCTTCGTGGGCCAGCTTCTGGTTCAATCTCGCTCACCAACTCTGAGGAAAGAAAGAAAAAAAGACAAAGAATCCTAAGCAAATACTGCAAGCTATACTGCAAATGATCTTCGAAAAATTCTTGCAATAACAGTGTTTGACTGTCTTAACCATTTTCATAAACATACACCTTTACAACTGAATGTTACTACGTTGCTGAAAACTTACAATAAAAAAAATAGACACTAGAAAAAAGTCAGCATTAACTGTTTTCAACATGTACATAAAGTATAACGCAAAAATTACAATCCAAAAAAAGAAACAAAGTCAATATCTCCAGGAAGATGACAAGGAAACTTGCTATAGGTGATTCGGAATAAAGTGAACACTCAAAAAAGCCCTGATTAATTTCTATTTTCTGCCAGTTTATATCTTTCCGCTGCATGTAAACATCAACATTGCCACGTGCTTTTATTTACATAGGATCGTCCAATGTTTACAACTACATT
The DNA here is from genome assembly GCA_003012365.1 of Medauroidea extradentata. NCBI lineage: Eukaryota > Metazoa > Arthropoda > Insecta > Phasmatodea > Phasmatidae > Medauroidea > Medauroidea extradentata. The sequence continues at coordinate 18,022 of PNEQ01004273.1, forward strand.
AAACTACTCCGATACATTTTAGCTACAATATTTACTCATTAAATGAACGGGGCTGAATATAAAATATAGTAAAAAGTAACGTTAGTTATAAATACCTGCACGTTTATGTCTCATAACGCTGGTTTCTCTCCATCAACTAATTTATACAACACGCACTATTGCCGTTCCGAATCTCGTAAATGCTGGCATATTTTATTTGAATTTGCAACTTAAAACCGCCACTAAAAACAGACATGACACACGCAATTCAAGAATTCAAGTTTCGTTCAGTTCTACTGCCACGAACGACGACGACGCACCACTTCAGAAACAATAAATAACGTATTTTCTTAGTATGTGAAATAAAAAGTATGTTGTTTCTAGGCTGGCAAACGTAAAACATAATTTACAGAATACCGATGGTTTCACATAGTTTGGCAATAATATTCATAGTAATTTCCAATACTTTTGGATCTGTTTATACGCACAACGGACAAACACACGCAGAGACAATATATATACACACACGCAAATGATGCAAATGGCGTGGCGGCGAAAAAACA
>PNEQ01004273.1:18663-30608 GCA_003012365.1 Medauroidea extradentata
CGGCGCAAGCTGTAACGAGCAAGATGACGTGAGGTCGACGACAGCGTCACATTCTCCTGCCGCCAATCGAGTCTAATTGTACTGTAAGTAGGAATGTCAATAAGATCATAAATAAATATTTTGAAGTATATTAAATACAGAGAGATCGATTTCATCTGATGTTCTTTCAATAATGTTGTATTCAAATAAGAAAATACACGGTACTACATGTGACGAATGCCTACCAACCATACAAGCAGTAAAGTAACTTTTGCTAATGGTGACTTATATGTAGTAATGGCTAGTGATATTTTTCAAAGGTTAAATCTTTAGTGCTCACTTTATCCCGAATGACCTATACTTCTGTGTTATGCTATCTGTAAGAATAGTTCTAGTAGGGTTGCGTGAATATGGATTTTTCCATAATGAAATTACATAACATGAATATTTTTCCTTGATATTCGTGAATAATGAAACGAATACGAATGAGAATTTTATGCACTTTTAGTTTTCATGAATGTTTAACGAATATCGTAAAAAAAAAAATTGGTCACACAGTACGCAAATTCAGTATGCTGGAAAATTATTTCAAAACAACATTTAAAAATTAAAATTTACTGAACAATGAACAGCAGTACAGTGCATATATAATATACATAGTTTTTTTTAAGTATAGGTTAAAACAATACTGATTTACCTCAATTTTTAGATTGGTAAATTAGAATTTAGCTTAGTTAGTCCAACCTTTCCCGCCTAAAAGTTTAGTTTTTTAAATTTTCTTAGCTCTCATTCATTTACATCGAGATTATAAAATCCCATTTAAAAGGTTTTGTTGAAGAAAGGTAACCCTCATATACTTAAAAAGTAATGGACATTTATTTAAATTACGCATATAATTTTACGTTACTCATAAAAAATTTAATAAAAAAAAATTTAAGCTTCCTGAGATAATGAAACCTTAACCAAACGCCGCACATGCTCTTCCAAGTAGGGTGTACGTGCAACCAACCCTATGCGCAGCTTGGGTTCTTCCCTGTACGTTCAACCAATCATCTGTTCGGGCTTGTACTTATCCAAAGCCGCTGTTCTAACTAAATACAGTGCCCCACAATTATAATAGCCATCTTGTGAAACCTTAACAGCAAGCCGCAGGCTGTTCACTTTACTGGCCAGCACAATTATTACGTTACTTTCAAGCGCAAAATCTGTAGACGGCTAATAAATGTTGCAACCTAAAGCAAGTTTGGTGGCTTCAATTATTAATTGATCAACAAGGATTTGTCACAGTTAATCAAAGCAGCATTAAAATGTGTGGAAATGATTAACCATTGGGGAAGACATAATGGAAACGGGAGTGCCGCTATTCATTGGTTTGTGCCTGTGTTTACATTGGCTGGCAGCATGATTTGATTGGCAGTTGAGTTAATGTTATTGAAAAGCAGTAGAAGTGTTAGGAAGCACGTTATTTTCGCATACTAGTATATATTGAATTTAGTGTGTATTAAAATAATCTCTCTGGATATAAATTGCAATAATTTTACTGTCAGGCAAGATGGCTTTTACAAGTATTGGCATCCCAATAAATTGGAGAGCGTTAAGTTTTGAAGAAAATCTGAAGATAATATTAACTGAAGCATATTCTACGGTTATTTTCTTCTTAAAAAAATGTTTATTGGTTGAGAATTCCAGCATCTACATCGATTTTGTTAAATCCTCTTCCCCTAAGAAGTTTTCAGTGTTAAGAAATTTTTTGACATAGTTTCCTCTTTTAAAATAGCTTTGGTTGCTTAAGTTTGCGGGATCAGGAGTATCAAAATACGGTAGTTTTGTTAATTGATTAAATTTTGCAGTAAAATTTGTGATTATATTAACTGTAATTTACAAAAAATGAGAGTTTTTTTTAGCAAAGATTCACTTACATGAACATTCGAAAGACATTGAATATTCGTTGTTAAGGATAATTTTAGTTTTCGATAAGCTTTCGAATATCAAAATTGTTATCAAAATCGAAAAGAATAATGCAATATTCAAATTTGAAATTTCGAATATTCGCACAACCTTACGTTCTAGTTGTCACAGCATGTTTGTATGTGTTTTTTTCTGTTTATTTTATCAGGTTTTTTTTTATTCTGAGTTTTCAGCAACTTACCATTTTTGTCTTTGCAACATACACTCATAAATTGATCCCATTCTATATAACCTACAGTTTTAACTTGCATTTTAATTAACTTAAACGTTATTGTACTGGAATGAAAAAAAAAAAAAAAAAGTGCAGGAGTACTTTAAGCTGCACCCAAATCCTTACAAAAAATATATATTAACTACATCAACAAATTTCAAAATTCATATAAACATAGCGAGTCAGAGACACGTAATAACCATTTTGTTGCTTCTTTAAAATTTTTAACCATTCAAACACCCTCTTCCTGGATATGTTGAATGCCTTGGATGCCTTAGTTTGGCTGAAATGGTCTGCAAACTTGGCAATCTCCATCTTGAGGGCAACTGGATACTTGATGTGCTGTTCCTTATCCCTGTCAGAGATCACCCACAACTCAGTTTCATCTGCACTAAGTTGGTTTTTCATTCTGTCAGAACAAAAGGACAAACTAAAATACTAGCGCAATGTTCAGGAAGGAATGATTCATTGCATCTTTGAGAATCAAACGTACTTCAAGTACCTAACATAGCTTTGCTACTGCTCGTTCAAATGTTCATTAAAAGACTGTAATAAGGTAACATGATGGATGTTGCCATTATTTGCCAGCAGGTACTCTCGGGATACTTTTGTTTCCCCTTACCGTCTCATTCTGTTGCTCATTGTACGCCTCATCCCATGTTATCTTTTAATCAAGGAACATATAAGCCAAAATGATCTACAAGCAAAGACCATACACATTTCACACGCAACGGTGGAATAAGAAGCACAGACCACAACGGTAAAAAGAAAAAACTCACCACGGACACACAACACAAAAAGCAGACCACATAGTATGTAAGACATAAATCAGTAACCTCACAGCCTGCAGACTACTAGCACTGTTAATTCACCTTCCAGTCACTTTGCTCCAAGCCCTGTGAGTGGCAGTAACTTTAGACATTTACGAAAATTCACCTGCTAGAGTAAGCAAGGTATTCTCGGTCAAGCGATAAGTATGAGAGGTAAGTCACGTTGGGATCAAAATCATGTAAGCAATAAACTTGGTTCAGTTTTTGAACGTAAGATAAACTTCATTCGGATCACTTTTTAAATGACTCTAATAGTAATTTTACTGTTACTACCCTGGTTAACGTTGTGACTTCTTGTAAACATCTTTTGCCATAGAAAACTCATTAACTGAAGAGTACTAAATAAATACCTGTTATGAAACCTCCTATAGGTCATTCGGAATAAAGTGAGCACTAAAGATTTAACCTTTGAAAAAAATCACTAGCCATTACAGCATCTTAGTCAACGTTAACAATAGTTACATTATTGTTTGTATAGTTGGTAACGAATCATTGAACGTAGTTCCGTGTATTTTCTTATTTGAATACAGCATTAGTGAAAGCGACCTCTGCGTATACCATACGCTTTACAATATTTATTTACGCTCTTATTGACATACCTACTGCCAGTGTTATTTTACTTGATTAGCGCCATCACAAAGTGATTCAACCGCCCGCTGAATTCAAAACAGCCATTGACACACTGCCGCTAACGCTCGCGCCACAGACATAGTTCAAAATGGCTCCGACAGGTAGCATCAGAGTTAGGTTTTTGCCGCTTCGGCTCCGCTCGTTTGAAAGCGAGTTGAGTCAGGAGTGTGTTTGTCCGTTGTGTAATAAATATGAGTTCCTGATGAACGCATTCGTGAACAGTTACTTCTAATACTTTTGAATATCATTGCTAATCTTTAATGTTATACGATCGCCAGCCCGAGCATGTGGAAATAGAAATAATATTTCTTATTTTCTGTTCCACACATTAAGAAAATGTGATTTTTATTGTTTTAGTAGATTGCGTCTTCGTCGTTCATGGCAGTGTGCTGAATGGAACTTGACTTGAATTGTGCGTGTCGTGTGTGTTTATAGTGGCAGTTTTAAATTACAAATTAATATACTACGCATGCATTTACGAGGTAAGAATATCAACAGTGTCTGATGTAACCATTTAGAGTCTATGAAGAGAAAACAGTGTCATAAAACTTTAACTCGCAATTATTGATAACTAATATTACTACTGAGTATAGCATATATGCAACGTCCATTTAATGAGTAGATGCTGCAGATAACATTTATCGGAGCAGTGTAATGTAAATGTACACATTGTACGAGCCTATGTAAATAAAAACGTGTGGCAATGTTTATGTTTACATGCAGCGGAAAGATACAAACTGGTGGAAAATTGAATAAAATCAGGGCTTTTTTGAGTGCTCACTTTATCCCGAATCACCTATAGTAACTATATATAAGTTAACAATCATAAGTCGACCTCAGTCTTAACTTGAACTTATTTACAGCAAACTCATGCATTATTCTTGTGTTCAATAAGGTATTTTCATTGTTATAATCCAAGAGTAGGGACAATGATGCCATATTGAATGTTATTTATTGTTCCTATAAGTTGCTGTTAAGTTTCATTCCATGCAATTACGCAAAAAAGTTTAATGCATGCCACTTAAACAGTTTCATTTTCATCTAATTAAGTACATTTTGGGGAAAAAAAAAGTAGCATTTACAGCATTTTTGATATTCTGAAAGTACAGAACCATCCTACTTTTCATGGATAAACATATTGCAGAACACATTTAAAACTTCCATAAAAAAACAAACATTTTTTTTTTCAAACATGATGCAACATAGTTCGAAATGCCATAAAGGTGACCCCCATAAGATGAAACATCAACTGCCTTACTGGATAAATAAGTTTTTGCAACATTTTTTTTTAACAGTTAAAACTTCCATAAAAACAAATATTTTTTTTTCAAACATGATGCAACATAGTTCGAAATGCCATAAAGGTGACCGCCATAAGATGAAACATCCACTGCCTTACTGGATTAATAAGTTTTTGTAACATTTTTTTTCCCCACTTGGCCATGGCAGGGCATAGGCCATAGAATATGACACTGTGGACAGTTCAAGTATAAGACTGGTAAAATTATTTCTTTAATTTGGCTTGTAGGACTGCAGTCCTAGTAAATAATTTAAACATTTACACAAAACAAATTAACGAAAGAATTCTGTTAAATGTTATATTTAATATTTCTAGTTAGTCACAGTCAAAAACTTATCATCATGGCCAAATACAAAAAGATACATCAGAAACCAAAGTTCCAGCAAAACCAAAATAATATCCAAGATAGCTACAGATGTTCTGCCTTCCCCTTATGCAAAAATTAGTGACACATTTTTTGTTGGAAAAAATAAAATTACCCCTTACCTTACTTCTAGAAGGTAAAAACTGAAATAAAATATAGTCTTGTGTCCAGCTAAAATCAGCAACTAACAGTGGATGTACACTAAGATTCACTCACCTCTCTGCCCACATGACGAACCAGCTGTTGTTTTTGTGGGTTTCCGACTTGCTGTTGCACTGTGCTAAGAGCAGCTCCGCTCTCTGCTGCACCTCTTCACGAGTGACCTCGTGGTCCCTTTCCCTGCACCGCCGCAGCCATGCCAGGAACTGCCTGTCTACAGACGTGGCCTCCTCCCCATCAGCGAGCCTTTGCCTGCCCAGCACCTGCAACAGTCTACACTAAAGCCAACTGTGTACAGCCAGAAATAAGTCTCACCATGCATACCTCCTCCAAAGAAAAGAGCCACAGTGGTGCATTGGTCAAACTACCCACCTTATAAGATTAATTAGCAGTAGGGCCGCTCCCGATTTTCTCTTGTGAGAAATGTGGCAATGTTGCCGCAGGCCCGCGGGTTTTTCAGGGCACTCTTAATTTAGCAAATCCTTGCTTTTCACTGTTGCTCCACTCACACTTCACATTAACCTCAACACAATACCAGTTCAAGCTGATAGAGCTGGAGCACGTAAAAAGGAGGCTGCAGCAGTAAGTGGTAAAACTACTAGTCTCCCACCAAGACAATACTGGTTTGATTCCCATTAGAGCATATCTCAATTTTTTGCATGCAAGAATGAAGATGGACACTGCCGTTGACCGGGAGGTTTACTAGGGGTTCTCCTGTACCCTTGCCCTTTGCACTCTGTCACCATTACACTGTAGGGCCACATTTCATGATATTCTTGAAGGTTTGGCAGATCCTGACAGTCACCCGGTTCAGAAGCCTGTCATATCTGTGGTGTGATGCCCAACCCTCTGATAACCTTCCCATACAGAATTTATGCACATACCATATTTACTCGCTTTTAAGGCGCACATTTTATGAGACTTTTTGAGACCTAAAAGTGGGCTGTATCTTAAAACTCGATGGCGCCTTACATTCGCCAACATTTTAAGAGATGTGGACAAAACAATTTAGTAAAAAACTATCTATTCTGTGATTTGCTAGCATGTACTTACAAAGTGGAGTATCGCATTATTAATCTAGAAATAAGCAAGAACAAAAACCCTGTCTCAATTCACGTCGCGAACGGTAACGAAAACAAGTTGTATTTGAGTCTTAGGCCGTTTTTAACATAGCAGCGAAGCGCACAGCCACATGCCTCACGTTCCGAGCGATAAATAACACAACGGAAGTTTTCAAGTTCAAGAAGTACTGTCTGAACACAAAAACAATGGTAGAGAAAAAATGTGTGGCGTAGACAATGGTGATAACACTAAAACTCCACAGTGGTCAAGTTATCTGTATTTTATTTTATTTTTTGGTCACCCTTCTTCTTTACTGGCTTCGTTGCTATTTAATTGCAGAAGATTGTGTATCTTGTGTACCCAAGGATGTTTACTAGCGATTTATTGTGCTTAGCGATACGAATCAATATAGAGAGCACAGGTAGGAAAAAATGTTTAAGCGGCAAGTTGTAACTGAGAGTGTGTGACGTGTTTCGAGATAACACTGGGTTGTTTTAATTTTTGCTTCTTTTATGAAATGAGAGACGAACTTATCCTTTTATTTTTTATAATAGAAAAAATTGCAGTGGTTTGGTCTAAGTTTTGTTTCTTCTATGAAATGAAAGAAGGTGCTTGTCCTTTCTTATGGGATCTTCTGCCATACACAGTACCGAAGGTGGCAGGGACGTTAAAGGGGAGAGTGGGGAAGACAAACACGTGACTCAGCTGCAGCGAGACAGAATGCAACCTGCACGTGACTATCGGATATTTATGGGGGAGGGGGAGGATGGCGGTGCAGCAGCTGCCGCTTCTATAAACACGCCTGTCTGTAGCTTTTCTTTGGGCTGGTGGGACGACAAGCGACAGTTCACATGATGGCAAGGTTGGACTTGTTTTGAAAAGAAAGGCTGGAGTGCGTCATAGGCCGGTATTCCTAAACAATAAGTTAGGGTCTACATAAGCACTACCATCTCAGGCGCCAGAAAAGCAACGGCAGAGACCTTACTCGTTGAGCGTATTCCTAGACGTGTTTGCGTCGTGTCCCAAGATGGTGTCAGGTAAGTCACGGCTTATTATTCGCCGGCCCGCGCGAGACTAGAAACAAATGAAGGCGACAATGAGCGCTGACGATTTATCATGGCTATATGATTAGGGCAATGTGGACAAATTAGAATGCCTATATTAACAATGTTTACATTGCGTTATTGTTATTTTATATGCATAAAAATGAAAAGCAAAAATGCATTAGTAAATTTTAATTGAGTATAACTTGTTATGAGCATTAAAACTATCCCGGAAAATTGTTTAATTGTGTCATTTTAATATCTAAAAATCACAAAATAAGATATGTGCATCTGAACGTGGCAATAAATTTTTATCGTTCTAGACACAATATTTCTTATTTTAATGTTAGAAAAAAAGTAAAAAATTTCCCACAGAACGTAAAACATTCAATAAAATTATTTTTATATATGTTTTGTATGTTATTTACAGTGAAAACCAATTAGTTTGTACTCTCTACAAATAGTTGATTATAACATCGTAACGGTCGAATATCATGTTATTTTAATGTGTAGAAACAATATTTCCTAAAATTAAAGTAATCGCACTACTACTAATAAAATTCTGTGTAATATAAAAAAAACTTTTGGATCAGCCGGGATTCGAACCAGAATAATCTGCTTACCGACCAAGCGCCTTACCATCTGAGCCAACTGCACTGGTATCGTGATGCAAAAATGTTATACTAAGCATGCATTTAGCAAACTGTCTACAAAATATTAATTTTCTTATTTATTAATAGTTTTAAGTTTTTGAAAAGCTTATAGCTTATCACTTAACATTTTCGCCATCGTAAAGTTTTATTTTAAGTACCATTTTCTTGTGTTTGCCAACTCTGGTATTGTTAAATACAATTTTCAGCAGGCAAGCGGTAATGTACGATTTACTGGTTTGTACAGGAATAATGTGCTACCATCTGGGGACACAGAAACGCAAGGGTTGTGTCCTATCTCGCAACAGTAATCCTAAACGTTCTTAAGGTATCGGATAAGTCACGGATTATTATTTGCCGTCCCACGTGCGGTTATAAATAAATGAAGGCGACGCTGGGCAGTGCTTTTTTTATAGAACAAGTAGCAGTGACTTTCAACAGCTATTTAACAAAAAATACGTTAAATTTTTTACATTTAAAACGTAATGTATTGCATTTTAATTGTTTCAAACTAGAAGAAATCATAAATACAGTAATATAGATTAAAATATATTATGTTATATATCTTTCAAAATTTAAGTATTAAAAATAAAGTTACAATCTCTTGTGCAAAGTAAAAAAAAAGTAAGTTATTTTTTTATAAATTGGTATCTACGTGCACGTCTTTTGTGCGTTCGAGATCTACAAATGCGGAAGCTGTAAGTTCGAGAAAGCATGCACATCACTCATTACCCTAGCCTCTAGGCGCAAGTAACTAACTGGCGTTCTGTCTTTTCACCGAAACTCACCTCTACGAGACATAGTTGTAATTTTGACAATAAAGGTGAGTTGTATACATCTGCACTCTATAGAAGATTCTGTAGCAAGATTTCAATGCTCGAAAAGCACCGCTAAAACACCCATTTTTGAAATTTTGGCTGCTTTACAATATGCTTTAATGATTACTGTTGAACCAGAAATTTGTATACACACGTATAGTAATCTTTGAATAATATTCCTAAGCAGACATCACTCATGTGCATTGAGCAGTTTTCGAATAATTTGGTAACGGCCGAATCTCGGCTCACCTCTCGGAAGCCTGGGAAAACTGCTACCACAATGACGTGTACACGTATGCAGGACCTCGAAGGCTTTTCTTCTTTTTCTTTAAGTCTACTTTCCATTGTCTGTTTGTGTGTTTCTCAATTTCTCCTCCACAGTAAAAAATCGAACAAACGGAGCTAATGCAATCAAACTTGATAAAAATATAGTACAGTAGACAAAGTTGATTAGACTTACATGTACTTAGTTCATATTTTCCTAATGGCGGTCATTTAAAACGTTTTTTCTTCATGAGATAAACAAAACTAATTTTTTGAAGAGAGACATTGTTTACATTAGCCTATCAAAATGCAGGTAATGTGAGTATCTTAAGTTTTCTAGATCACATGAGTTATCTACACTAACCACGCATCTGGAAATCACCAAACTCGGTACATATGTTTAATATTAACGTATTTTTAATATATCATTTTCAGTTTTTAACACAGGATAATTCAAAAAATTTTTTATTAGTACCGCATGGAGAAACTTATGATAAGGTAAGTTGAAAATGTAATTTCAATGATTATGTGAAATGAGTAATAGTTTAAAATTGACTTAATAAATTTTCTTCTTTTGATAAAATAGGCTATTTGGTCTTTAATTGTTTCAGCACTTGTTATTTTGCTTTATGTTTTAAGAAATAACATTTTGTAGTTATTTTCTGGTTAATATTACTACCACTATATTTCACTTTGCAAAAAAATTTTAGGACATATTTTTGACATATATTTCATGAGCTATAGCCTCATTAAAATAAAGAAATTATCCCGCATAACTTACAAGGAAATTGTGTATTAAATGTAATTTGACAATTCAATGTTAATAATACTGAACATACTCTTATTTCCCCAGATTTCATTCCTGAATTACAGTAATTAATTTTCTCCTATAACATCTGTGCCGACTCTAAGAAAATGTAAAATTAAAAACTTAATTTTTCAAACTCTGGTTTCATTAGTTCAAATTGTTGTAGGTTCACTATGTTAGAAGATAGAATCACATGAAGAAACAAAGAAATATTTTATAATGTTTGCATATACATGATCAATGTGAAATTGTTTGGTTTATTTGCACCAAATTAAGGAAAGTAGTCTTATTAGCTAAAAGCTTGTACTTTCTCGATTAGCACATACCATTCGCAGGTTAATGTACAAGTGTGTTTACTTTAAAAATAAAACTGTAATTTTTAAATGTGATCACTTACCTTGAGATTTTCCTTACAAAATACCAAACAAAACTATTAAGAGCAGCATTGGCACGCCTATTAAATGTCATATCGTCTCTATGCACAAGTCACAGAACCAACGAGCACATTTTTTGTCGTATAAACAATTTTTTGAATTAAGACTTTTACGAATCTGTAATTTAATTTCATATATTTAACTAAATTTTGAATTACAATGGCACGAGAATGGAGATAATTTTACAAATTATTTATAGCATGCTAGCATTTTGGAAACATCCCGTTACAGATTAACAATTTTTTTTTCGTAGGTGAATATGTCGTGAACACATTTAATTATTTATGAAACTTTTATTTAAGGTGCCGGTCTACCAGTGAAAATCAGTCACAGTTTAAATTCGATAATCTGACATAATATGGTAGAGGAGGCTTCTGAGTGACTCCTTCCTAAGCCACTAACTTGTATATAAGCTGACGGTCGCTCCAGGCAAGGCTCAGTCGCGAGATAGCTTCGAAGGGGAAGGGTCACGTTACTCTTCTCCTCAGCCTGTTCCTCATCCACGCGAGTGCTTGACAACCCTCCCCTCACCCCTCGGGCATTCACACGCGCTACCCTTGCAGTGTTGCCAGATACCGCGCGGACAGCTCGCCCGGCTGATAGCAGAGCTGCTGGTATTCACGTGCAGCCTGTTCCTACTACGCAAGTAGTATTTTCCCTCACCACAGTCGCGCACGTTTCGTGTTTGTGGATTTTAAAAACGTATATACTGTTTTAGGAACTGCAACTTATTGACAGCATAACTAAATATCGTATTTCTCTATACTACTATAATTATGTAAGAATGAGTTTCGCTAATCCAAGCATACATTTAGTTTAATTTGCTTATCAAAGCAACATGTCTTCTTTATAAGTAAACTAGCCGGCCGGCTGCGGCGTTGCTCGCGTGAAATTATGTAATGTAAACAGTAACTCTGGATAAAATATGTGATGAAGGCATTTAACAGCTAGCGTACTCAATAACAGTGAACTATAAATTGTCTTAACTCAAGTGTAAAGAGCGCGCGCAATATGCTCGTATGATGTCATAGTAATTCCCATCGCAAAGTCTTTGCACGGGATACGAACCCGTAACCGCACCCCTCCCACACCACAAACTTTATATAATACCAGAGTGAATGTTAAAGGCAGGTCATGATAATTCTTTCGCATGTACAGGCTACAGTCCAAAGAGGTTTTATTTATGAGTAGTGTGGCAAAAAGAAACTACTGTTGAATTATTTCTACGTGATCATATCACATATTTTTTTAACAGCTTTCAAGGACGAATTTCGAAAAATCCTGAAATTACTTTTTTTGTATTTACGTAAGATTAATTTTAAAGTAAAACAATTTCAATATTTCCACTGGTATAGGATATAAGTGGTATTAATTAAAATACGTTTTATTTTTTAAGAGTTTTCAAGGACGAATTTCAAAAATTTT
>PNEQ01004273.1:31608-55671 GCA_003012365.1 Medauroidea extradentata
TACTTACAAATGCTAACTTTAAAAATTTTTTTTGGGCTTATTTAATAACTGTGCTATTTTATGTATGTGTCTAAATGTGGTATGACAGTCATATTATGTGTAGAAAAATATAAAACCCGTCTACTTTAATTAACAACAACACAATTGCTCGTCAAAAACTTAAATAATTTCCCGACAGGTAGTCTACCGCGCCCTTAACATGACGTAACGCAGATTAAATACGAGTTGTGTAGGAAAAATATATATAAACAACATTTGTTTTATTTTACTTGTAAAAATTTTATTTCGGAAATTAATTTTAAAAATATTGGAATGTTTGTAAATAAAAACTTAGAACAACTTCTGAATGTTAGTTAAACGTACCGTATCTTACAAAAATGTGTTTAAATCAACAGTATACAGTGAAACCCTCTTAAAAAGTTCCCGCTTAAGAAGTTTCCCCCTTAATAAGTTTGAATTATTTTTACAATGTCTAGGTATACAATAGTAATTTGACACTTTTAAGAAATTTTCCCAGCTAAGAAGTTTAAATTTTTCAGTCCCTTCAGAAATATTTTAACAGGGTTTTACTGTATAACAGTTTGTAACAATTGTAATTGCATATTTTCTAAGTAGGCCGGTTTACAAAAGGTGCCTATTGATCGTACGTCCATTATTCATTCTATTTGCAAGCATTTAAAGAACAAAAAAAGTCAAGTCATTATATTCCGTAAACTAGACGTGGTATTCCTACATGTTCACTACAATTTACAGGGGGAAAAAATGTCTATTAACTAATGATTCATTATATGTACATTTATCTTATTTCTATATTTTTTTGAGTCAGTTTAATGCTTAGAAACTATATTTATGGAAATAAACATTAATTTCATCTTTACCTTATTGTAATACATAATATATAAAAAAGTAAAAAAAAAAAAATTGGATTGACCAGGATTCGAACCCAAATAAAGTTATTACCGGGCCGTCATCTTAGCACCTGAGCTACTCCATCACTTTTGTAAAACAACCAAAAAAATATACATTTACTGCAAAGCTTTTAAAACTACAAATTTGTTGATTTTGGAATATTTGGGCTTATAAAATGCTAGTGAGTTATTATTTAGTATTCCTGCTGCCACAAAGTTTCATTTTCTGTATGATTAGAATGTTTTTGTTTTCTCTTTTTATTATTAAAAACAATATTCATCCAGCAAGCTGTAAAACACGTTGTAACGTGCGTAGCCGTCTGTAGGGCTAAGCGTACTGCGCATGTGTAGTTATATAAGGACAAGGAAAAGTCACAAATTAGTCTTGAATAAACAATGTCCTTACCCTAAACCCTTATACAAACGTTTAGGAATACAGATAAGGCCTAGGCATGACATATGCTGCACCTAAACCCTTATACAAACGTTTAGGAATACCAGCCGTAAACTTACATACTGTATAAATTTTTTTTTTAACATTTGCAGCTCTAAAAGTGGGGTGAGTCTTAAACTCAATGGCGTCTTAGACTCTAGTAAATACAGTATTTACCAGTATCACTCTATATGGCTTACTTTTCACCCCTCAGGCACTAAACACAGCTTAAAATTGTGTTCTGAAATGTACCACAGCTAATCATTCTTGTGACTGTAGTTGATTTCGTACACAAAGATCATGGTCAGTAACCTCTATCCCTGGCCAGTCACGTCTTCCTATGTCGTACCTCATTTTATTTCCTATTTGTGAACATTCATGGAGGTGTAGAAAGTACAGCTAACGGACCTGAGAATCTACCTCTGGTGGTCTCCACCAACAAGTTGTAATGGGACTGATTGCTGTTGTGCGGATGTATATGTATATGTTTTTCCCTGGTTCTCGGTGACACTGTTTGACGTGACTCTCTCCTGTTGTTATTACTTAAAGATGTAGCTTGCAGGATGACAATACAGAAAACAAAGAAACACAACTATCTGCTTTACAACTATTTATTTGTAGCTACGATCAGTGTTTCATGATAAATAGGTGTCCATTGCAAACAATCAAAATAACAAAATTAACAGATTACGTGACACGAGATATTTTGCCAAAACAACTATGCTCTATTAAACCTTAAGCAAACTGCCGCAGGTTGTAGTTATTCACATTATTACAGAGTGTCTGCCCAAGACAATAGTGTCGCACTGTACTGCGGTTTACAAACGTTAGTACTCGATACCTGCTCCACTCAGGAAGATGGTTATACGATTACATGTTGTGCAACAACTTGTTACACCTAGAGCTACTGAGAACAAATGAAAAACGAAAAAAAATGAAGTTTAACCAGAGCGATTTCACCCTCGAAGGCTTCACTTCCCCGCGCTAGCGCTCCCTTACACGTCCTCCTTGTCCCGCCATAACACTTCAACTGATACATCAACTTAGCCGGCCATTTTCCGGTGACCGCTCCCTAGCTCCGATAGATGACGACCGACTTCCCTGGGCGGACACCCGGACTTACTCGGCCGAGCGGCGGAGGGATACATCAGGATCCAACTTGTTAAAAATAAAATGGTCTACTGACATTTATAACCTAAAATATATATATAAAATAGTTACTGACAAATGTGCAAAGTGTTTTATTCCATCATACCAGCTAAACACTCATTAAGTTTATTAACTAGGGATGTGCAGCGTCTTCAATCTGCCGCGGATCACCACCTTTTCGGAGTTTTGCGCCCGATACTACCACCAACGTTGAACGAGAAACGCTCTGCAGAACTCACCGCATTCCAGCACGTCCCTGTACGTGCCTCCAAGCGGGTGAACTCTGACCTGCCTGCCAGATAAATCCATCCCAACACAGGCTAGCCCAGAGCTTACTTGACATTTTAAAAACCAGCACTTCTCTGTACGTGCTTCCAAAGAAGAGACCAGCCTGCCAGATAAATCACATTCCAGGAGAAGCAAGGTAAGAGTCTACTTGAGATTTTAAAAATCTAAACAAGGCAAAATATAAGAAACAGTTACTTAGAAAAGTTGCTTGAAATTAAATTAGCTTTAAAATGAGTCCAAACACGATATGAAAGACAAAATTGACACGTAAAATTTAATACTTTCATCTTGCCTTAACAGTTAAATTTTAAATTTTGAGTAAAATTTTAATGTTAATTTCTCTACTCGCATCCCCAATTAATATATTGGACCCCGCCGTATACACCCTTATACCTGGTTAAGTTGGCTTACTTAAATTGTTATAAACAATAAAAAAATATTAATTAAGACAAAAAACAAATTGAAATTACTATATGATAAGAGGCCAAGTAAGTGCTACGTGCCAGTGCACGTCACAACGTACTAGTATCTACAAACCCTACTTCCAGAGGATTCTTCAATGTTTACACCAGCTGCTATGACTCAGTGGCCTGTAGAACTCTGGTGGATTGTGGCTATGTCGCTTTCAGGTACATATTAAAGTTTTCAAGTAACGTAATTTCACTTGAAAATTTCATGCAACACAAAGCAGTGCCGAAGTAGGTGTTTTGTGCTAAATTGGCAGTCTACTACTTAAGGTTTCTGGTGTAGGAAAAACTGAGGACCACTGGTCAACAACATCCATAAAGTAGAGTAAACAGTGGTTTTTATTTTCCCCAGAAAAGTCTATTTTTACTATATATTAAATTCAGATGGATCCAGATACATTACTGACACTGCCCACCAAGAAAATTGTGCTGTAAGGTACTTGGTCTACCCGCCCTATTAATTTCCAAATTTATTTGTGATACGAAGTTGTAGCTTTCAGTCTGGCGTAAATGTAACACAATTTAAAACTTAATTCTTAAACATAAACATATTTCTGTATGTGATTACCGGTGTCAGCATAGGTCTAATGGGATCCCGGAATGCTTTGTGAGCACTAGCTATAAGAGAAAGGATGAGTGGTGCCGAGGGCAGTGTAGTGCGTCGAGATCACCAAGGGAAGCAACAAACGAAGGACCTGTGTTAAAATTAAGTTGTGTGAGGCCTGGACTTGACACCTGTATGTAGGTGTAGACCACGGCAGGAGATAAAGGAGGGGAAGAGGACAGAAATATTAGTCTATATAAATTTAATCATTGAAATTTGTTGTAAAGTAAATAAATTAAGTTACGAGCGGTGGGCCTAACCGGTATAAATAAATAATTACTACTTAATTTGACCATTATGTATGGTAGGTGAGAGCAATCGAGGCTAAGGATAATGTGATTGTTCATGTCGTTGTTTACATCCCCTTTGTTCTCAGAAATGCAGATGTTAAGAAGCGCTGAGCGCACGGAACTGATATAATTGCTACCGCCAACACTGCAAGGAAATAAAAGGAACTGAGATAACATGATTTCGAGGGAAATGTTTTGAAACAAAAAATTTTAATATTTAATGTTGTAATTTGCTGTTTTAAGCTGTAGTACCAATAGGAATGGATAACAGCAGCACCAGTAAAATAAGGAGTGTTCTCAGTAGGTGAAGGGGAGTCTGAGGTGGCCATACAGTGGCATCATATCTATGGGCGACTTCCGGCTGGGCCAGCGAGGGCACTGGACCTTAGCTATCCTTTTTTTCTTAGATGTGGTGATGTCGTAGAGGGAGGACGTGTGTGTGAGAGCGCCTGTGGAAGCATGCGGGCGGGATGCGAGTCTAGTAGCATCGGTGCCAGGGCACATACAGTTTTGAGAGGCATGGGCTACTGGGCTTTGCAACTTAGTTACTGATCGTAATTTGTATAAAACTTAAAACGTACAGTTTAAATTTTACGGTGAGAGCCCACCGCGACCGTGTGTACAGGGTTTTGTAACTATGCTGGTGCAACCTAATACTAGTGATATTCTCATTTATTAGTGGTAACTACCTTACTGTACACACGCCTGATGAGTAGTTGTGTCGTTCTTCTCTTCTCGTGCCCACGGCGATGAGTAAGAACTTGTGTATCTACCACTGAGACAATGACTAGCCGACAGCAACCCTGAACCCATTTAGTTGACGAAGAGAGTAAACATGCGCGGCCTTAGAGCAGGGACTGTAAGATGTCGGTGGCACCACAGTGCACATACAGCATGGGCTTGAACTCTCAACGAAGAACATGAGGAGGGCAAGTGCATGTTACACAGCCTACTGGCAAAGGAGAGACAGACCTGTTTTTCTTTTCAATACTGAAACTTTACTCAATATCTCACTGGCTTTATTTCGGATTGAGGAAGATCCATACATGCCCTGCCACACACACTATCTCCCTTGTAGTCACTGCAAGGTCAAATAAATTGTAAATGATAAAGAGAAAGCAGGAAGTCATAGGCATAGCTTAACGTGATGGTTAGGTTTTAAAAACTACAACATTAAGTGAAAATTATGTGAATAAGACATACATACTTGGTATGATTTGCATTGTCCAATCCCAACTGTGATATTAAATGTATGTGTCATAACTGCAAAATTTTTTTTATATAAAAATGCTATATGTATTTTCCTATAGTTTATTAACACGTACCTTTTCTAAAGACAGTTTTTTTGTAAAACGTAATATAGATAATACACAACAAACTTATGTATTGTTTCAGGTTTAAATTACATTAAATAAGCTGTTGACTGAATTAAATTAGAGAAACTTATGTAAAGATTAAACATCTTTAAATGAGACAAAGTTAAGTGAGAACTAGACGCTTGTTTCCGAATAGTGCCCTAAACGATTCTTCATAGCCTAGTATACTTAAAAACATGCATCACGAGGGAAGCTACCATTTTTTCTTTGTGTCCACATTTTACCAAGGATTCACGATGCACTCTTGCACACATCCTTGGCTCAAGGATGCGTGGCACAAATCCTTGCAATAGTCATTTGTTTGAACTAAGAATATGGAATGTTCGTTAAAACAAATTCACTCTTAACCACTAAGAATGCATTGCTGAGAAGGCTTCAAAGGTTCAGGGATCCAAAGATTAACACTACAAATTTGGAAACAGCCAATTTAGTTTAATTAGGATATTACTTAATAAAACTAAGTATTCTTTATAGGTACTTACTTCAGAATTAATCATAGTTTTGTCTTTCTTCCATGCTGAAATTGTTGCACTCTTGACTTTGAACTTTCGTGCAGTTTCCTTCAATGTCCGAGTTGATGCATATGCCAGCACTTTATCTTTGAACTTTGGCAAGTAACGTTCTCCTTTTTTGAGTTGTTTATTTGATAACTTTTTCTTTTTCTTCTTCTTTTTCCTTTCTTCATGTGTGATGCAAGGTGCATCTGGAACTGGGTTCTGACATGCACTTTGTCTCAACACTTCTCCTGTGCCCCCGCTATTCAGGGACTTTTCCAGCTGATGATCACTGTTGATATTCAATGTGGCAGTTGGCAGAGTAATGCTTTTCCCAGCTAACTGAGACCTACCTGAGTCCGTAATGTTTCTGGATATCTCTGCGCTGCCATCGTCGTGCATGACTAGTTGGCCAGAGCTCCCCGGCACCGGATTAGGCGTGTCTAGAGAGGAGTCACCGAGCTGTGAAACCAGGTTAGCAAACTCACGGAGGTGGTCCATGCCCAGGTGCTCGGAGGTCAGACTGACATCGATCAACGGCTGAGCCTGCTGATGATCGCCCAGCATTGAGCAACAGGGGAAGCTGTCGCCTGTCGCAGCGTTCAGGATGTGGTCGATGGTATTGGAGTAGGACATGCAGCTGCTGCTGTTGCCAAACTGTGAGCTCTCGCAGCTCTCTGTGACATGGAGGGTCAGGTAATCCATGATGTCGAGAGAGTCGTCATTCATGCTAGGCTTCACGCGTTCCTCCTCTGTGCACCGTACATGTGTAGGCTTCAGCTCCTTTTGTTTTTCTTTTGACTCAAGCTGAGAATTATTTTGATACAACTCTTGGTTGGTGGAGTTGCAGCCAAAACCCAGGAAATTTACATTGGCTACAGCCAAAAATTTTTTGCTTGAACTACTCAGTTTGGCAAGTTCATTTACAGGATTATTTAAAGTCGCAGGTTTTTCCATTATTGAAGATAAAGCTTCCAGCACTGGTTGGTTTGGTTCAACTTGTCCTATCGCAGCACTTTCATTTGCGTTCACTTGGGGTACTCCTGAGAACTGTGACTGTAACAACGTATTCTCGCTGGGATGTGTTTCTTTTGCAGGAAGTACTATGTCCTCAGCATTCTTAGACTCGCCCATCTCCACAGACAGGCCTTGAGAAACATTACACAAGTTGTTAACATGATCCACGATTTGTGAATGGCTACTAGGATCTGTAGTGGTCGTTGGCAAAGGCGAGACATCTATTGCGGCTGGGCACCGCTTCTGCCATCGACTGATCCAACGGCGGTACCACCCATCACTGGCCTGTGGGCAGGAATACATCACTTCAGTGGCTACAAATACAGTACTTACAGCAATATACAGAACCAAGCATAAAGCTGCAATAATTTTTATGTACACTCTTTAAGGCTAAAGTATAGTCAAATTCTATATCATGCTGCAACCAGGAGTACAGTAAGTACAGAGCTTCATGAAAAAATGCTCTGCCGGAACTGCCAGAATAGTCTGGAAAATATAATTTAAAGTTTTATATAAAAGAGGAATGTGTATAATTTACTAAACCATTCTAGAAGCATTACAAAGATTACATAAAAAAACACCTCATCAAATAAACATATTTTTTAAACAAGGTACTGTATTCACATTCGTACCATATTTCAAAAGCATTAAAATAATTAATTTAAATTACAGTAATTCAATTGCAAGATAAATTAGAGCTTTGAATTCAATGATTTTAACTTTCAACTAGAAATCTGCGTCAGATATTAAAGATTTTCTGTACAGTGGAAGACATCTGTATCTTATTCAATGTTATTTACGGTAATCACAGTGACAACAGAAATTAGAAAAGGAGACTTTTATTTACATATACCAGCACAATGTTTGTATCTACATTCCACTGCTCAGAAACTACTGTACACACTCATTGAATATATAATTATGAATACTGGTTATCATTCAGAATAAGATATTATGAATACCCAGGCAATAATTTCTTTGTAAAATAGGTTTCGGTAAATACACGTTAAATTATTCACTGCATTCCCTCAATGATTTCTTCCGAAATTTCAAATTACAGGCATCCCCCCAAGTTATGTAACCTGCGATTTATGTAAATTCAGAGATACGTAAAAAATTTCTGATAATTGAATTTTTGTCTCTTAACTGGCATATTACCGCTCAAAGTTTCCTTAACGGCATGGGCTTGAGTTTCTTCGTATTTAACGAACAATTATTTTTAAAACATAAATGGGAGCCGATATAAAATCGCTTCTTAATTTTATTATTACGTACTTATTTATTTTTTTATTTATTTAATAATCCACCTCTAGATCCCCTTGCAAGCAGTACACTTTGGGGATATAGGCTTAGTCAACATTACATAATATATTTACATACATTTACATATGCTCAGTACAAACAATTTTAAGCAGATACAAAATGTTAAGCAAAATAAAACATTAAGATATTGCTGTATTCCATCTTGTTGATTATTTATTTATTTTTTTTTTCCCTGCGCACTATTTATTTTATTGTCTCAAAAAGATTATAAACTGCTTCACAACTACACGTTACTACACTACATTGTACCATAGTGCAACATCAACTGTATCTACTATGCTAACACTGAAGTATTCTGAATAGATAAAAGTAACTAGACACTGAGGCGCACAACACAGTTCACATATATAAATAAAAAATGTCACAGAACAGTAATAAAACTCTCCAGGGAATCTAACACTAAGCAAGATTATTCACAAGATCTCCAATCAACTTAATACACACTTTGTACGTCACTGTATGAAAACCTATATTTCATATGTCCGGACTGAGTCTGCTTACCTCACATTAACACTGTCTTCATGGGCTAGACGATGTGTAGCCTACATCGATCGTGTCCTTCCTAGATGCTCTGGCTAGGCTAACTATCCTGCAATGCCCTCTGCTATAGCCTTAGCATGCACTGCCTCTACGTCTCTGCCCTGCCTGCCAGCTAGCCTAAGGTACCGAGCGAGGTAGGACCAAATTTGAATGACTAATATCGCCTAGTACCACCTCCGTAGCCACCGCCAGAACCTCCATACTCTAATTTTGTCCAATCAGAAGACTGCAAAATAGTTGCTAATTAGTTAATTAACGAAATTTCCTTTTAATTGATAAATTAGCTCTACTCATCATACGATTTGTTTTGAAAAATTACATTGCATAGTAAAACCAATTTGCAAAAAAGTTACGAAGCAATTTTACGATATTGACTCTCATACTAATTTTAAAAAAGAATTCTCTCGTAAGCCAAGAAACTCAGGCCAAAGCTCCTTAACTTAACCACAACACTATTCTGTACCTATTAAGAGCCTTGCAAATCTCTCTAGCGTTGAACAAGTTTTGCGAACACTTGATCTTGCCTTTGTATGTGCGTGATCTTGAGTGTGCAAAGGCAGATGCTGCAGTAGCGCTCATCTCATGCTGTGCGGAAATCACAATTAATATCATCGATATATTGCCAAAAGGGCCAATATCACATGTTTTAAAATATTGTTGCGAGCCGCGACTGTCTGGCTGGGCGGTGTAGTACGATACTGTGATGGCGGAGCTAGGACACCCCTCTTCCCACCCACTACTTGGCGCCGTGGCTGTCGGGCAGGGCGGCGAAATACAATAAAGTGGCGGCAGCGCTAAACTACCTCCTCAGGTGCTGCATGGATTGTATTACTCCGTGGTGATAACCACCTGCACGCCACTGTAATCGGAGAGCAGTATAAGCCAATATAGCAGCAGCGATAACAAAGAGGTTCGGCATACATTGTGTCGCACATGTGCGGTGGCGACCACCTGCACCCAATATCGGGTAACCGAGGGAAATATCGTGACCTGGAATGTTCCTGTTCCCCATTTATCTCTCGGAGTGGTGCTTGATTTGAAGCGACACCTTTCCAGGAGGTTGAAGAACAGAAGTAGGTGTGGGTATATAAGGGGGAGCTGCAGCAGGAGCGAGAGAGTTTTGGCTGGCAGGACGTGCCTGGTACGATCTCAAGTGATAGTGACAAGTATTGGATTGCGACGACTGTTCGAGGGTGTCCAGCGAGCGAGACCGCAACAAGTAGTAGGAAGAAGGTGTTTCTAGGCCAGAGAGATTCTTCGGTATTATTTCATTGGGTCCACCATTGTGAGTGACTAGTAACCTTTCCATATACAGAGAACTTATGTAGATATTTTTTTTTCCTTTATGTAAACAGTAGTTATTTGTTCTGTTTGACATTTATTGTGGCACATCTTTATAGACATAGATTTTTTTTGTATATACAGTTGTAAATAAACTAGGTTAGCTTTATTTTCTTTATTTTATCAAAGACCTCCATCCCCAAACGTACCTAGCCCGCAACTTGTAACAATATGATATTGGCCGTTTTGGCAATCAACGGACGATATGTTATCAAAACGGAAGAACGGAAATTGAAAGAAAACTACAAAAACCGGCTGCAAAAACCTTAGAAGACAACCAAAAAATTATAAAAATGTATCAAGATGGCAAAACACTTTCATCAATCGCTCGTAAAATTGATAGGCATGTTTCAAACGTAAATAAAATTCTGAAGGACACAATTGTTTTGTGGAAAGTACGTAACGTTCTGTCACACTGAACACCACCATACTGTAATTACAAATAAGAGACTGGGCGTGATTTCAGAGATGGAGAAACCGTTGTCCAGATGGTTAAAAGATAAAACATAAAAACGGATACCACAAGATCCTTGCATGTAGACTTAGTGAAGAAGAGCTAGAAAATCAAACACAGGAAAATACATTTAAAGCTAGTGCTGGATGGTTTGAACTATTTAAGAAGTGGACAAAATCTTCACATCAACATCACGGGCGAGGCCGCAAGTACAGATATGAATACAGCAAATGATTTTCCTGAACTTGTTGCAGAAATCATTGAGGAAGGGGTTACAGTATTTGCCTGAGTAAATATTTAATGTTGATGAAACAGACCTGTTTTGGAAGCAGATGCCAGAACGACCATTTATTTCAAAAGAGGAAATCCAACACCAAGGTATGCGTTACATGTGCAATGTTTAGAGAATGGTTCAATAATAATTGTTAGAAGTACATAAGTTTCACAGATACATTCGAGATCAGGTTGAACGTCAATTATGTATACTTCATTGTCATGTCTGAGACTTGCTGGCGGATCTTTCAAAACGTGTTTGACTACTGCAAGCCAGTAGTAAACAAGGAAATAATGCGAAGTTCTATCACTTGCTACCTGCTTGTGCGGTTATAAGCCAATAGATAATCGATTGTGGCCAGTGGGTGTATAGGACTGACAAGTCTAGGCTGCTGCAAGATGAATCCGTGAAATTTACGTACCTGTAATAATTGTGTTCCTGAGGTGAAGGAATACTTCATCAAGAAAGAGATTCTCTTTGAAGTGAAAGTGAATGAATACAAATAACACAGTAACTTTTTGTTTTTTCTGTTTGTCCTAGTTATTATTGACTGTCCTTAGGTACGTGCATTACAGCGAGTCTAGCCACCAAAAAGTAACAATAATTTTGAAGGTCTCTTACTCATTCAATTTAATCTTCAAATGATCCCTAACCATCCAATGCAGGTGTAGAGACCATTTAACCTGAAGGCATATAAGCCATTTTTGATCAAGTGAGCACTTTTTAAGACCTTTCAAATTTTTTTTTCCTATAGGAATACATATCTTTCTCCAATTTTTTAATACAAACATAGCTGTGTAAAGATTAAATTCAATTTATAAATTTCAGACTCCTTATAAATTAATGTCTGAAACTCAAATAAAACTTTTATTTTAAAATTCATATTCTCAAGAAGCCTCTTCAAAAGTGCTCAATTTTCTGTGAACAACCTGTAATCTACTCTTAACAACATTTCCCACCGCAATTTAGGGTAGACACAAGAGCAAGCTGACCTTGAAATTGTAAATGCCAGCTTTGTTGAAAGCAAGCCTGGCATGCTTCTGAAGCTGGCTCTTGGACACGTGCTTGGCCTTGCCATTCCTCGCCGTGCAGTACCATACCCACAAGTCGCGGTCGACTGCAGCGTATTCGCTCCGCAGCCCACGACACAAAAGGGGCTCCACTTCCTGCCAAGGCAAGGAACAACAAACATGTGATAAGATTCATGTATGCAAGTAGCATATATAGCAAGAGAGTGAGTTGAATAATTTTGTTAAAACAGATAAAACAAACAGTTTTTAATTGTGCACTCAAGACGTGAAATCTACTAATTACTTACTCTACCGTAAGTGGTGTCACTGTGGCCACATGGGGTGACTTTCTGACACTTTTACACAATTTTTATTTACCACGAATGTTAACTGTGCACAAACAGTAATGAAATTTCATGTAGACATTCATTATTTGGATTTTTTTTTCATGAACATTTTTTTTTCAGGGCTGCCATACATGTTAAAAATAATTTTTTGGAATGTCCTAAAATCACCCCACGTGTCCAAAGTCACCACTGCTTACGGAACTATGTTTATACAGTACTAGGTAAATGCCAACAACATCAACTGAAAATGTTTTTGGAAGTTATTTAAAAAAATCTAGATAATTCTTACTAAAACTTGAAGAGCCAATACTTTGCCAAAAGACATTCATTTAGTCTATCTAATGTACAAAAAAAAAAAAACTACACCTGTATACATGAAAAAAAAAATTGGTTTGCAGAATTTTTACATGAAGAATTGGCTTCATTTTATTTTGGTACATCTCATCCCAATCACAGTACCAAAGTACAAACTTCACAATTATGAAATGGCTAAGCAATGAAATGAAAGGCAAGGACTTATTGCACTAGACAAGTTTGATCCTGCTAAGCTTGCACTATCCTGACAGAAGAAAAATGCAAACATGGTATGGGTGCTGCCTGGTTAGGTTGTGTGCTAGGCAAATAATCGAGAATAAAAGTTATTTAAAACCAACTAATCATGACTGCATGGCATTATTTTATGAACAGCTTGTAAGAATTGTTAAACACCCAATGACATGATTCCATTTTTAATTTTATTTGTGTTTTTATGTGTTTCCTTGGAGAATGAAAATGGCTGAAATGAGCATATTCAGAGACAGTTTTAGTTATTTTAAAAAAGTTTTTTATACAGAAAATTTAGAACTGTCAGCCAACATGCATGTTGCAGGCACTGGAACAACATAAATTACAGCAAATAAAATAAAAATTTTGGTAAACATTTGAGAATAAGAAAGTAAAAGAAATGTTAGCCAGTACCGGTAACTACAAATATACCTTGCTGGTATTGTTCTGCTCCATTTCTTGAGCTGTACATGCAAACACAGATTTCCAGACATAACTCACATCTTCTTTATCTCAGCAACTCTACAGTTCATCTATTCAACCTATTTTCCTGGGGGAAAAAATCAATATAAGAAAAAAATGAAATGTCAAACTAAATAGTACAAAAAATAACATACTTATCATGATTGTAACCAAAAGTTTATTTACTACTTAAGAATTCACTAGCCTTCCACTGCAGCTTTACCCACGTGTAGGTAGTACTTGTAGTACGGTATACCAGATAGTGTCTGAGCAGACTTTGCATTAAAAATTAAACCAAAAAAAATTACAGAATAACTAATGCTATCAGAAGCGATATAGGTAAGTTTTTTTATTACTGTTACCATACCAGATCTCTGTATGTACAGAAATGTAAACTGAGTCATGTGGATTCAAGACACTGATTTAATTTATGTAACCACTTGCATTGCTTCAGACATTCTATGGTGATTCGGAATAAAGTGAGCACTCAAAAAAAGACCTGATTAATTTCTATTTTCTGCCAGTTTACATCTTTCCGCTCCATGTAAACATCAACATTGCCACGTGCTTTTATTTACATAGGTTTGTAGAATGTTTAAATTTACGTTACACTGCTCAGATAAATGTTAGCTACAATATGTACTCATTAAATGCACGGGTGTTGAATATATGCTATACTCAGTAGTAATCTTAGTTATAAATACCTGCTAGTAAACGTTTTATAAAACTGGTTTCTCTGTGTCTACTCTAACGGAGCTATTACAGTTACAAATCTCGTACATTCACGCATAGTATAGTCAAACTTTTAAACTAAAACCACCACTAAAAACACACACGACACACGCAACTCAAGAATTCAAGTTCCGTTCAGCATACTGCAATGAAAGACGACGACACATGTAAAGAGAAACACTAAATAACATATTTTCTTAATGTGTGAAACAGGGAAAAAAAGGCTGTTTCTATTTACAGATACGCTGGCGATCATAAAATATAACAACACACAAGACTAAAAGTCAAAGAATAACTAATGCTATCAGAAGCGACAAAAGTGAACAATTTCAATTGTTATTGTACCAGTACCAGCTCTCTAGTATGTCAACAAAGCCAAGTGGAATTTTAGACATTGGGTTATGTAACCACATGTAGTTCCAGAACTGTACTTTATATGTATCTGAATTATATTTATAGAAATAGTATATGTTGATGTGTGTCAAATCCCTCACAGATTATGAAATTAGTAATTTTAAAATTTTAGTATAACTAAACATCCACCAACTCTGAAATCATGATATCCAAAAGTGAAAGTGAGTTTGATTAAAAACTGGCCATGACACTTCTGTTATATATTCAATTATATCACAGGCCAATGAACAAAGAGATTGTACCACATTGTGTGTTGATAGCACGGCCGTAGAAGAACAGGTCTGGACACTCGCCTGGAAACTTGACCCCTTGTTATTTGGCTGCAGTTCACCAAATTACTGAGAATATTGTGTTTTATTGGCGCTGCAGTTAGGGCGGTCGGACTCAAACTCCGCCCACTTCCATTCCACTAAGATAAACAATTTATGAAAACGTATTTTTATCAATTTATGAAATACTTCCTTCGCTCACAGATTTAAGAAAATGCTCCAGCAATATTTATTTACTTTATAAATTTAACAATGGAAAAAAGTAGGCGGAGTTTGAGTCCGAATGCCCGGATTACAGCGCCACAAAGTACAACATTCTCGGTAACTTGACGAACTACAGCCAAACAACAAGGGGGTCAATCAAAATACATTGGTAGATAGGCGAGTGTCCAGACCTGTTCTTCTACGACCGTGGTTGATATGCTTGCAAAATATAACACTGTATAAGTTACTTCTCAATACTCATACTTATTTTTCACGTCATTGGCCTACAATGGTTACAAACTAAGTTTCTCCTGGGTAACTATTTTATCCTATACAATAAAATTAATTTGTATAATTATATATATATATATATATATATATATATATATATATATATATATATATATATATATATATACATACACACACACATACACACACACACACACTAGCATAATCTGAAATAACAAGATCTTAACATCTCAAATAGATAAATATTGAGGGCTAAATAAACAGTAAGTTAAAAATTTTTTTCAACTTTTGATTGATTCTTGAAATTACATTTTAGGCATTTGCATAACCACTTGAAGTAAAAAGCACATGGATAACCTGCTCGTTTCCAGCTACATTAATATCTAATAAAAAAAAATGTTTTCTGCATTTTCAAATCCTTACAGGTCAAATTTTGAAAATTACTGAAATCTCTATTTGACCATTCACATAATTATCATCTTAAAGGATTCAACAGAAAATGAGAATAATAAAAACACATTTAATGTCTTTCCATTCACTTTTAAAGGTCTAAATTTTATAAAACCTGTATAACTGTACGAGTGTCTCTTTGAATTGAAAATCTTGACGATAGCCCATCGGGTTTGAACTATACCACCGATTCATCGTAAAAAAATTAACTGAAAATAAATTTCCCCCCTGTTTGCCTTGACATATTGCATTGCCGTGCACGGAAGGGGGATGGGGGAGGGAGAAATTGTTGTAGCGCCAATAGATGTAGCAGGCACAAATGTTTCAGGAGTTGTCATAGTTCGCCACTGTAACTACCATGACAAAAAATTATCACTAAGTCACAGTCCGTGACTATCATCTGCCCCTAATTATGTAGTATCAAAGAATCATTATTGTATTCTACTAGCAGTCATAACATGCCTTGCAATGCCCATTAAAATTTTTGAATATTCCGTTCTGCCCCTCTACCACGTTTTACATCCTCTCCTTCACATTTTTTTTTGGCAGATACCTTCAGGAGAGCATGCACAACGCACCACAGTTTCATCCCAACTAGATGAACGATACAGGAATTAGTTTTCATGGTGACAGGTAGAACGGTATAGAGGTTTATGCACTGTAGCACCATCTAGTGACGAGTTATAGCAAAATGGATATCGCTAAAATATTCTCAGCTTTCAAATATCTGTGTATACCAATTTTCTTGGGGTTGAACTGAACTGCATAGAAGTTGATATGCTGCAGTGCCATCTGGTGGCGAACTGGCGAGTTGAGAGTGAAATGGATAGCATGAAAACATTTTCAATGAAAAAATACATATATATATATATATATATATATATATATATATATATATATATATATATATATATATATATATATATATATATATATGTGTGCCAATTTTCATGGTGATCAGCCAAATGGGTGTCAGAGTTTATCGTTTTTCTACCTACATGTGCAAAAGAGAACACTGACTGACATATAAAACTCCTGGACATACAAATGTGAAATATTTTGTGCGATTTCTCTTTAGGTCGTAGGCAAGCACCAAGAAAGGATTTCTCAAATTTCGGAACCCGACAACCTATCATCGTGACATTTACTTCAATGTGTCAATTATAAAAATGCATAAGAGCCCATTTAATGGTTTTTCGAAATGAAATCGTTAAAGGTGTGAGAAGACCTTAAATGTGTTTTCAATTAATTGTAGATATCTATCGAACCCTTCGGGATACAGAGTTGCTTTTCACTTCAAAATTCTGTTGATGTAAATACACAAAAAGTGTTTTTTTTTTTTTTTTTGACATTTCGAAATTCAACTCCCAAAGAGTAAAAAGGGGGGAAATGTTTTTTTTATTAATTGTGTGTACAACTAAAACCCAATGAGCTATTGTCGTGATTTTTACTTCAATTAGATATGATACAAATATTTAACGTGGACTTTAAGACGTTTCGAAAGTCTTTAATTAAGAGGGTGAAAAGAAGTGAAATGTGTTTCGATTATTCTTTCATATCTATTCAATCAGTTGAGACATTGAAGTGCTGCTTGCTTCAGAATTACTTTTATGTAAAGACCAGAAATATATTTCAGGATATTTTCCAAATTTGATGCCAAAGATGTAAAAAAAAAAGGTCAAATATATTTTCGATTCATGATTCATATATATTGATCTCACTGACTTTTTAGATATTGACGTGATGTGTGCTTAAGATTAATGCTTACCGGTACTTAAATACTTGACATTTACTTTATTCATTTTTCGAAATTTGATACCTAACGAAGGTGAAAAGTTATGAAATAGGATGGAAGGTGTGTTCAATTAATAGTCTATATATTTTAAATACAACGGGTTATCATCACGGTTTACACCTAAATTTGACGCTCGTACAATAGCCTTAACTGCCTAAAAAGGCAGTTCAGTAACTGTGAATTAGTTTTATTTCAAATCAGTAACATTTAACTTCTTAATTTAAAATGCATTTCATTCAGACAGTGAGTATAACAGTTTCTTAATAATGTTAATATTTATTAATTGTAATTTAAATTATTCTATTTGGCTTTTAGATATTTTACAATACGCATTTTGCTAAAATTAATGTCTACAAATTGTATTTAATGAAATTATAACTGTTAAAAATGTTTAGTGTGAAAAGGACAATGATACAAAGCTAAATTTACATGTTCCAAGAAAAGTTTCTTTAGTGCAAGACCTGCCTATAAAGATGATCGTTAAGAAATTACAGGCATATTTGATTGCAACCAATAAAATAACAGACTGTTTCTGATTGGCTCTAAAAATTTTGAATTTAATGTTTCTTTCATTAAGTAACAAAATTATTACTTAATATATACATAAGTTGTATAAAAACCAACCTGTTGGTACTTTAAATTGATTGCAAATATTACCACTTTAAATTTTGTGTTAATTTCTAATAAGGTAATGTTTTTAATTGATTCCTGTAATGGCAGCGGGGTGGCATCACTGATGGGAGAAGCAGGTAGTTTTGCCCGCGAAGTTAAGAATCATTAGTGAGATGTAGGTCGAGACAGACATGTGTTTAGCAGTCTCGGGAGTATAGATTCGTTAGTGAGATAGGTTTCTTTGTGATTTGCTTGGAGGGTGCTCCCGGCAATCAGTTTTGAAGTTTGTATAATAAGTCTGAAATGTTGCAACATTAATTAATAAACCCCAAATTTACTAGAGTTTCGCAGTCTTTCATTCCTCGTTATGTTGTCAGAACCTACGCCGTTTTTATGCTTGATGAACCCCTGAGACACTGGGCTAGCTATGAACGTGCGGCTGTGAGGCTGGACATGCCACAGAAGGAATGAGAAAAGTTTTTAAATGACTTGTTCATTATACTTTGACTCAGTGGGTTGTCATCGTGATTTTCACGTCAAATGGATACTTAATTTTTAACACATGATGGTAAGATTTTGCAAAGTTTGATCACTGAAAAGGTGGAAAAGAGAAAAATTTGTTTTCATTCACCCCATGATATCTACCCAATCAGTTAAGATACTGAGATATTTTTTGCTTCACAATGATGCTTACGTAAATATGAAAAATAATAAGTTCAGTTTTTATTACGAGACAATAACTCTCAAATACCCGCCTGAGAGGAATGTAGTCTTTGTAAACCCCTCAAAGCAGATGATCCAAAACAGCAAGTAAAGCATTAGAGAAGTAAAATATAGTGAAGTTGTTAAGATGCTGCAAGTAATCTGTTACATATGGTTGTACGACCTCTATGTGACCAGTGGCTGAATATTTTATTTATTTACCGTCATAAATAATCACACTAAGATGTAAATGAGTCATCATACCTCGTATACTACTTATACCATCCAAATACTCTCTCATATTCAAGGATTTTTTTACAGTGACTATAAATAAGGCTAGGGACAGTTGTTAAGATTGGCAGGGATGGACTAAGGACAGTTTTTCACAGGCAGCTATAACTACATAACCAGCTGCAAAGTCTGCAGCTTGGTTATTTTAACACTTTATGGCCAAGCTACTAATCAGGTGTACAAAGAGGTCCTTCAATTGGAGTAAATACTCACTGTTACTAGTAATACACAAGGGCAATGCCGCAAGCAGACAACCAGCTTATGTCACAAAAATGATTGTTCGTCTTCTATGTGGTTCAATACCTGTCATCCAACTGCACTGAAATTTCTGCAAAAAATTTGGCATGGAAGCATAATGGAGTAGAGGACAGCACAGGATACCCTAAACATTTAAAGAACAGATAAACTTTTGTGAGTTGTTTGAATTATTTTTTAAGCAGGAGGGCTAAACGGAGTACAGGGACAGAATGGAATACCCGTAAAACTTAGTAAAAAAAACTATAACATTTTGGTGAGCTCAAAATGGGGTATAGAGGCAGAATGGGGTGCATAAAAATTTTTAATTTAACAAAAAGAAATTTGGTTTCTACTATAACAAATTATAGTTCGGGGGAGGTGGGATACAAAACGGGGTACAGCGGCAGAACAGGATACATAAAATAATTTGTGGGACAATTTTTCTTTTCAAAATGTTTCTAAAAGGGATATTAATGACTGTTAACATCATTTTGCCCAATTTAGTACTTATCAAAACTTTTTTGTTTTAGAAATACTATCACATTAGGGCCTAAATGGAAAACCTCGAAAATGAAGTTGCAGGAACCAGCCAGTACCTGCTTCACAAATATTCTGCTGTACAGTCTGATTCTGATATTGACATTAGGTTATCCTGTTTTCAACATGTTCCTAATTTCAGATGTTTACTAATGTCTTAGCTGTGAATTTTTGCACTACTATTAAGTGTTGAAAATATAATTTCGGTAGTCTATACTTTAATTTATATATCACATTATGACATAACGCTATGTAAACAATTTTGAGTACTATGGTGCAAACAGAATGCATGGGTTGTATTTGGGATATTTTATTATTGAGAGGCTTAAAAAATAATCCATATCAAAACAATGAGTAACACAATATTCTACACCATTAATTCATGAGAAAATATTGAAATGCAATGCTATATTCATTACTTACTCAATTATAGATAATGTACATTTCAAAAAATGCATTATTTTTTACACCCTCTTGTATATACAATATGCTAAAACAATTCTTCACTAACTGTTACAATATAAGACCTAAAGTAAGGCTGCAAAACATAGTATTTTACATTACTATCACTCATTTTCATTTCCAAACTTAGTTATGATGCAGCTTGGCAGATATTTTTAAAATAGAACTTTTATTTCATAAAAATTAGCAAGTTAATATGAGTTTGACAATAAAAATAAATTGCCAAACTAATAACTTCATGAACTGAAACTAAAAAAGTGCCAACTGAAAAACTATCTTCATTGCAAAAATTAACTGATGTACGTACTTTACGGGACTTCAAGTGGAGACGTAATCACTTTATTGGAAGCCCACTGAATGCCTCAATCATAATTTTGTTTGTGTCAAGTTACTAAATTTTTTATGTACATAAGGGCTTCAAAGTAGAATATTGTGCTTAAGTGTATTTTTAAGCACGGCTCTGTTATTGTCTGAATTATTTTATTATAATTGGTACATCTAGTGGATCCATGTGTAACAGTTTCACAAAAATAATAGCCAAGCAATTTTTTCCATGCTGCAACATAAGTGTCATGTAGGCAACCACCTTAACACAACACTCACCACACGATTTTGCGAGACCAGTAGTTCTCAGCCCACCAGGGCCTGGAATCAAACACATGGCATATAGAGTGGAAGCCTAACTGAACACTGTGTGTACGACCGTCTATTTTTCAGGTTGCACTCATCTTCCCGTTGTAAATCCTAGAGGAAGTTCCGACATGTCTTGTAACCTGCACAGTACATATTTAATAGTTTCAATTGAGTTTTTACTAACATAACCAATGAAGTTAAACAAGTGATAGGTATGTAACTCAGTGTTTTGTGAAAGGTAACTTGATGCCCTTAGTGCCCCGCACCCTTCCTTTATTCTCCTTTCGACACAGAGTGCGGTGGTCCAATGGCAACACGTTGGACTAGTATTCAGGATCCAGGTTCGGTCCCCAGCTCTGGCCATCCTGATTTTTGTTTTCTATGGTTTCCTTATATCACTACTGGCAATAGCTGGGGTGGTTCCTTTAACGTATGCCTCGGCTGATACCTTTCCCAGTTCTTGTCCCCTGTCCTAGTGTAATTTGTGTTCGGTTGGTCGGACCAAGAATCGAACCAGTGTCTCCATGGATGTGAGTCCTATGTTTTGCAACTGCACGAGCTTGCTAGGTTTTAGCAAGTGATATAATTTGTCTTTCTGTATATAACACAAACATTCTTAAACCCTGAAGGTAAAAATTACTTCACATAATAATTTTAATAAATCATATATTGCCATAATATTGAATAACTTATCGTTATAACTTATAACTTATAAATAAACTTTATGGAAAACTTTTGCTTTTCTCCATGACTGCAATTAATATCTTCACGTCCCTATTTACTGTATGCTGATTTTCAGAATGTCATTTTTCGAAGTTTAAAAAGGAGTAGATATCATAAAACCTGTGTAGACAATTATTTCAAAATATATGATTGTGGATAGTTCTCAATTCAAATAGGCCTAAAAAAAATTTTAAGTGGATAATTAATCAAATTATAACAACATTTTTACTTTGAAAAATATCTGATTCATGGTAAAACCTATTTTCAACTAATCTATACAACAATTTCGTGATATCTGCTGCCTTTTATAATTAAAAATAGCATTAGAAAAAAAAGCATAAATAGTGCTCCAACAGTTTTGCTTAAAACAGTCTTCTCCGTGTTGGCTGATTTTTCAAGGCACTTAATACTATGTTTTTAGCTAATTATGTAGGCCTAATTAACAAAATTCTAGTTAATTGACTTTTTAGCGAAAGCCATATAATTTCTTGCTTTGAAAAAAATAGCTACCACTGCAAAAACCATTTTAAACAAAACTGCCAGACAGATTTTTGATATATGCTCTCGTTTAAGCATAAAAAAATAATCGGAAAAACAGTAGAAACTAAAGAGCATCTTGATCTAATGGTCACCTTTCAAGACCTAGGTGTACAATCATTACAGTAATTTGCCATGCTGTTGCAAACTCAGAAGTCATTAATTACAATACATGGATTTAAAAAACAACAATTAGCCTACGCCTATTTCAGAGGGACTAGTGGTTCATGTATGTTTCTTTTATACTGTGGGTCACATAAGACCAAGTTTAATTCTACTACAAGTCAGGGAACTTTAATGCTTTTAATTTGGCTACGGAAAATATCCACCTCTAGTTGGGCTACTGTACTGTTGCAAGGGAGTCATCCTTATGATGGTGCATATGGAGAAAACTATTCTGCAGTGGCGAAGCCTGGAATGTTCCCGAGCATGTGCCATTAAGCAATTACTATACACTATTCTGAGCAATGTGTGGAACCATTAGACTGGCAGACTTTCGAGCCAGTGGTAAATGGAGAGGGAGGCTGGTGTAAGTTTTAAGACTGCCTGTTAACTAAAGCAAAAGCACAAGGGAATAGGAATAACAACAAGTAGGTCCATATGACGAGGAGCAGAATGCAGTGTAGGCAGACAATTATTAGGAAATGGAATTTACTTTCATCTCAGTTGGTGATGGTGAAGAGTTTGGATTGAGGAGAAGGTTACTACTGACAATAATTATTGCTATTATTATAAAAATAACTTCTGAAAGACATCATAATACTGTGGTGGAAGATAAAAACCCTGTAGCCCTAGTATGTACAAAGTAATTTCAAGATAAGAGCGACTATTTAACACACACAAAATAAAGAAACTAGTGCAAAAAAATTGGTTTTTCACACAACTCACTTTGCTCACGAATTTGCTTTTGTGAAAGTAAGACACAGCAAAACATACAGTTCCGAAATATTTTCACAAAAAAAAAATAACAATCAGGTTACCGATTCAAAATACTGGAGAGGTAAATGAAAAAAAAAACAAAATGTAAGTCTCATAACCAAACAATCACAATCTCGAGTAAATAAAAGTGTCAAAAATAATACAAACACAATAATTCGCCCCTGAAGAAACTACACATTAATTTACCACGCAACACAAGAATCCATTTAAATTCGAATATGGTTCAACGTTTCAAAAAAATACACTAAGAGCAGTGTTGCCAACCAAAGCAAAAAAATACACATAAAAAGGCCGCCTTCCGTTTTTCACTGATTTCACTGGCCAGTGTTTTCAGTAATGTCAGCTATGGTTCCGAAATAGCTGACGGCACTGATAGTCACTGACGATCGGTTGATGACGATACCCTGTGCGAGGCTACATCCGTTTACTGAGATTACCGATTTTACTGGCGCTTCAGAGCATCAGTGTTGTCAGTAAACCAATATTTTTGGCGGAAATTCAAAAGTTGAAGTTATCTAATTATAAAATGAGTCTTTTTTAATATATAAGAGCCAAAGAGGGTATCTATTAATTTATATACGTTTATTTAACGTCTGTTTATAGTTACAGGAGCATTCGTCGTGCAGTTTGCAAAGACTGAATAATGTTTATAGAGATTGAATTGTACCTTGTTTATGCATTTAAAATAATGGATACAGCTTCCCAAACCTTAAATAAACACAATGTATAAGCTGCGTCGTGAAAAAACGAAGAAGACAGTATCAGTAGTAAGTCGTGCTGGATGTATCAATATGCTAAAAATATACCAACTTTATTATTAAAGTAAATACAATTTATACAACTAACAAAATAAACATGAGCGTTTATCGCAAGAAAGAAATCACAGATATGCCAGAGATGTGGTTGCTAGGCAACGTACATTGCAGTAATGTTTACTGATTTTAATGTTCCGAT
>PNEQ01004275.1:4296-34085 GCA_003012365.1 Medauroidea extradentata
TTTATTGTGTCATAAATTCTGTAAAATTTTATGTTCTCATTTTAAGGTTGTTACAAAAGTCAATTTTTCTTGTATTGTAAATGCTACAAAATGCTAATTTTCCCATTTTATAAATGCTACAAAATGCTAATTTTCCCATTTTATAAATGCTACAAAATGCTATAGACTATAGAATAAATGCTAAAAAATGTGTTTCAAAGCTCTTTTCACGTACCTTTACTAATGAGTATGAACTTTACTGACCAATAATAATTGTCTTTGTATGTAAAAGAGTGCATTAACAGCCCAATACAAATTTCCAATGGCTTATTCAGTTTTTACAAAACCTTTTATGTACAAACCTGATAATTACAAAGTACAAAAGTTGGGTGTCTTAAGGTTTCACTGTAAAATCAAATGAAAGATAGGTAAGTTTAAGTACGAGAGTGAGGTTGCTGAGATAGTGGGTCACCTGTTTGGTTGACAATCAGCACGTCCAGCACTATGTCATACTGGTTGACATGCACGTAGGCCTCTGCATAGACGGGATCAGAGAAGCCTGTCAGCTGGGTGACCTTGCTGAGCTTACTGGGGAGCCCCAGGTCTGGCCCAGTCTGTCGCCCTCCACCCACAACCGCTTGGCTCAAGCTCAGCTCAAACACATTCTCTGTAGCTCCCAGCTCCCCACGCAGAGATGACAGCTGCAGGAACGAGATGGGGTCGTCTGCTTGCACCAACGCACCGGGCTTTTCCTTCGCCTGTACATACAGTATGTACATGAAAACTAATTAAATATAAACAAATACTCGTAAAATGAATGTTACAACTCGTGGTATCTGAGAATGATATCATAAAATTCACTACTCATAAAACGGTACAGTAGTTAGGTCAAATGGTACCCGACAATGATCTCATACAATAGTTGCCTCATAAAATTTGGTACAGTAGTACCCTGTTGTAATGTTTCTCCAGGGACTGAAAAAAATGTTTACATTATAAATGGGAAAACATTATAACAGGGTGATTTTCTATTACAAATCAGTTCTAGGGAACAAATGAAGGTAGCATTATAACCAGGAAAACATTTTAAGTGAGAACACCATAACAGGGTTCTACTGTACTCGTAAAATTGGAGTGGAGCATCATGGAGCCCAAGAATGATCACGCAAAATGATTGCCTCATAAAACCCAGCACTTATAAAATGTGGTTCAACCCTCATGGTTCCTAAGAATGACCTTGCAAAATCACCTAGTCGTAAAATCCAGGGCAATGTTGGTTAGGCCTCACAGTCCCAAAGAACGACCTCGTGAAACTGCTACCTCATAAATTGGGGTTCTATTTAGACTAATTTTATGTAAGCAACTAAAGTGGCGAAGACAGAAGACAACAGAAATCTTATACACAAGATCACAGTCAGGAATGTATTAAATTAAACCAAACACCTGAACTACTCACAAAATATACAACAAACTGTTTACCACTAATTAGAGGGAAATGCACAAGTTAAGAGAACTGTGACCGATAGCCTTCTTAATTACAAAGTGCAAAGCATCAGTTTGCTGCAGAGATGTATAAAGAACAATGGTCACACACATGCAAACAACTGAAGAGCAAGGAAGCACCGTCATCTCACAGCGAGGACAGACCTTCTGTGTGGTAGCTTCCTCCTCTGCCTTAGCAGCCAGCATGATGGAGAGAGCCTGGCGACATTTCTCATTGAAGATCTCCGTGATTACAGCAGACTTGTCTGACAACACTCGCAGGCACAGTAGCAGCCGGTCTGCATCGTCGTTGGTCATCGCCTTTGCTGGCAAGCCTACACAACACACATTCACAAAGCTGCATCACAGCATTAAACGAGTTATGTTTTATTTACTAGCAAACAAACTACGTTTCATTTCACTGACCATCACAGAAACATAACTAAAACAATGGCAATAGTTTTTGGGTTGGACGATGCTTAGAACTACCTTGCATTGTTTACATTCTCTCCAATTTTGAAGGAATTCATAGATATCGCTAATTTCTTTCTTTGCAATTTTATAATGCCATACAGGTAGTCAAGATATTGCCAAAACATTTTTTTTATTAACACATAGGTATTGTGACGCGGCTGCTTCTGTAGTACTTCAGCCCAGGAGACGTGACAAGTGCAACGTTCGCACTAGTTAGCGTGAGTCGTTCGTTTGGTTATCCACACATCAGTTGAGGTTATGTAGCCTGGGGTGCTCCGGATAGCTCAGTTTAAGTTATTTTCAGGGTAAAAACAACCATCGTGATTTCACCAATAAAAACTCGCTTACTCAGCCAACTGTTGATTTATTTTTACTATAACTTTGACAGATGTTTGGATTCGCTAAGTTTCATACAAAACGGTGGCTCTTCACCAAACACAAATAAACCAGTCAGCTGTCTGGCGTTACCATGTCCGACTGAGTCAACAAACAAAAAACAAAGTAATTATGAAATTGCAAAAACTTAACCACTGCGGACTCCTGCTCGACAATCACTACTACAACGGGCCCCCGCCCGGCACGAACTCAACCACTTCGGGCCAGCGCCCGACTCTCACTGACTTACAATTGCCACTGGCCAGCGCCCAGCACCAATACGATCACCACGGCCACCGCCCGAGATTGACTGTCTCGGTGACTCGACCACGGCAACAGACATGGTAACTAATAGCGGACCACAGCGGAGTGATACAACAGACTCCAATTTCCCCAACAACAGCAAAATTACACTTAAAACATGAACAAAGCATCCCAAGATCTGAATTTATACTTTTTACATAAAAACAAAATTATTTATTTACACAAATATAATAATTGGGGACAAAAGGTGCTTAACAGCGGAACTACTTTGCGGCGCAATACCCTAAGCAACCCCCTGTAATGGCTGACCTACGTGCGTCAATAACCTACGTCATGGAGAAAATTCCATGAAGCAAGCCATCAACCACAACGTCGGCGCCAGAAATCCTACAGCCTGGAGAAGCTTGCAACACTAGAAGTTACTCACTTCACCAGGGAAAATTTAATAATATGCTAAAATTGCCAAAACTCAAAAATTGGTTAACATACAAGAAAAAATTATATCAACAATAATAGTTAAAATTCTACTGTGGTTAATTTGAAACCAAACAAGCCAGGAAAATAAACAAACGACTCTACTTTGAAATTCCCGACGGTATATTAATACTTAAATTTTGAAAGGATGAATTTAAATTAACATGTCCCCAATTTCTAGGTTATTGAATCCTGTTGTATCATCCCGAACACCTGACGAACTCATACTGAAAACTGCATATAGCCTGTTATGAAAGATTTACATTTAATTTAAATAAGAAAACAAAATTACTTCATAAAGATTTAACCAAGATGGGGAAGTGGCTGAACACTTCACAGTATTATACTGTACTCACAATAATAGTAGCAGCCTAAAATTGCATATTGCATATTTATTAAGTGGATAATGCATTACTACTATTTATTTCAGCATACATATGACAATAACTTCCCCAGTGCGAAGTGAATGCTAACGGTTTGAGCAAATTCAAATTGAATACATGTTTTTAAAGGTTTAAAACAACACTTGAAAAAAATTCACTATGACAGATAATGAGATAACTGGTTCAGTTTTAATAAAATAAGTATAATGGCAAAATAATATGCACAGACCTACAAAAAGAAATCAAAAAGGTACAAACACACTTTAAATCTCAATACTATTTGAACAAAACTTTATTAACTTTCAAAAATATCTACGCAAAATACACTGCAAAAACTAATGATTTTAATCATAGCAACATGAAGAGGTACGATACCTGTATTTAAAAGCACTGCTGTTCTGAACGCAAACTGCAAAAACCCATAATGCATTAATTACATATTCAAATTAGAGAAACACAAGTACAATACTCACATGGCACTGTGAGGCTTGACAGTGACAAACAACAGAAGGACAACACACATTATGCGCAAAATGTGTGTCATCCTTCTGCTGTGTGTCACTATCAAGCCCCACGGTGCCATGTGAGTACTTGTGTTTCTCTAATTTGAATATATAATTAGTTGCCTAACTGCCTTTGTCTCTCCCTATAAATCATAATGCATTAAATCATTCAGTAAGTCAATATTTACTATTAAATCAAGACTGATTCAACAGTAAACTATATAAACATGATGGCGTCTGCCATGTTGTAAAAAACACAGTCTCACTCTAGTGGATTTAAAAGAAAGATGACGGTAATTTTGTTACTCATTTCGTTACGTAAACTGAGAAATGTTACAGGACACATTGCATACCAGTGCCTTCATCTACTTTATAAGCATTATTTATCGTGAGGTGTCTTGAAGGTTCATCGGCAAGCATAATATAGTATATTGCCAAACCACCATAAGCTTTCGAGAAATAATTCCAAACAAGGCTGCTCCTTTTGCCTTTAATTAATGGCGAAGGTTCATTCACATCACAACTTGTACGTACGTGCCACTGGT
Organism: Medauroidea extradentata; assembly: GCA_003012365.1. NCBI lineage: Eukaryota > Metazoa > Arthropoda > Insecta > Phasmatodea > Phasmatidae > Medauroidea > Medauroidea extradentata. The sequence continues at coordinate 8,776 of PNEQ01004275.1, forward strand.
AGCAAGTGAATTCCGAATCAAGGAATATTTTCCCCTAGCTACCTTGCTGGCATCGTGTTAAAACCTATTTAACACTCGTTCAAGCGTAAGAGATCACAACCTTTGAGTTTCGACCTGAGTCATGACTTTCGATAAACTGGAGCTTAGTAACGGGATCAGAGCTTTACATTTTATAAACCCTTTTTATTCCTTGACAAATTGTATAACAAAAAAAATTCAATTCACATAATTAAAGCTTTGCATATGTCTATGTGGTCAGTCTGCGAAAGCAGCGCCTGACTGTGGATAGTATGTGCGAAGGCATGGACAGCATAACGGACAGACTTACCAGACTTGCCGAGGTGGAGTACAGAGGAGATTATGAGCATGGCCTCGGCTGTGAAGCGGTTGTGCTTGCGGGGGTCAGCCACTAGGTTGCAGTAGCGCAGTGCCAACTTGGCCAGCGTCGTTCCTAGTGAGCTGCCGATAAAGAAGTCTCCATCCATGAGGTACTGTCGCAGTGGTGGCCTTGCCTCCCCTTTCCTTGACAAGCTGTCACATGGAAGGACACCAACATTTATTTCCCTAAAATTCTAATGGTCATGGCAAACAAGTGCCTCACAAACCAAATATTTACAGAAAAATTCCTGCAACTGTAGAGTAGAGGATTCCAAATTAAGCAAACAACTTCAGTACACACAGGAACTTTTAACAAGAAAAATTATACCGCAAGTATGTACTAGTTCTTCTCGTTGACACATCACGACAACCATTGCATGTTCTAGACATTTAGTACGGAGGTTAAAGAAATAAATGGAAAAAACAATTCAAACTAATTCAACAACACCAGTTGTAAAATTGCAAATACATAAACACACTTCACTGATTTACTTGAAATACATACATAATTTATAAATTTAAATGAATATTGGGCACTTTGAATGCAATTAAGAGCTTTTTTCAATTTAGAAATTCCTATGTCACCATTAAAACAAACCTACTCGTACAAATAATCTCAGCAGATGCGTACAGAAAACTGTAACACACAAAAAAAATTATTTGCATTAAGGCAAAAACTAAAATAGGTATAAATTGTTTATAGGCTATTTATGATAAGCACTTTTTACGTTCTTTATGTATTTTCTTTTCAACAAATTTTAATCTTTCTGCTTAATAGAAACATCGCAATGTACCGTAATTAAAAAAAACAATGTGTATATATTTATGTAGGTACTTAAAATTATTAATGTTTTTAGTCAGTAAATTATATTTGTATTACTGTTCTAAAATTTGAGTGAAGAAAATTCCTAACCAGTTCTACCTGAAGAAGGCTAGGAGGCTGGAAATTTGTCATCCTGTGTTTTCTTATATCTGTGTTTGTTTGAATTTACTGTATGTCTGTTTCTTTATCTTTATTGTATTGCAGTGTGTCTTGAACTCCTGTCTTGAAAGTTTTTAATATTATTGTTCTTAGGAGATGCTTGCTTGACTGAGCACAGCCTATACGACAGGTTAAGACAAAAAACCAAACCTCCATTAACAAATATTGTATTTAACGAAAAACCCTATACAACAAAGCAAAGATTTGGTTCTGCCAAACCCCCCATAATAATAACGCAATTTTAACCTGCAAATATTTAAATTTATTTTAATTGAAACTGTAAAATTCTCTTTACAGTGAATGACTGGTTAAAAAAAAAGTTCAATGCCTCTCAAGGGACTGAAAAAAAAAATCGTCAAACTGAAGGAGTTTTAAAACTAAATTATAAAAGTATGTTGGGACTTCAGATGGGACCAAAAAATACAGTTGTTAAAGTGAAAAAATCATTAAACCGGAAGACCTTAAACTGAGAGATCACTGTATGTGCAGATTGAAAACAACACTGCCTTGGTTGGCTAATAGGAAATGTGTTAAAGTACAGTATGTAAAAATTACTTGGACAAGAAAACTAAGATTCACTCATGGAGGTTTGACGCTACACTGTCGCTTATAAAGTATGTTAGCGCTCATTCCCCTGATTATTTACATTCACAAGTTAAGCCTGAAGGCATCTAGCACTCTCACACCTTCGCCAGTTGCCATATTGCCATCTATTTATGGTGAAGCTTCTATGGTATGTACCATAATATGTACTTACTTATGTTCAAATGTTTGTTAATGTTTAATTTTCATTCTTTAATGCCTTTTCAACATTTTGTAACCTATAAACATGCTTGTTTATAAATACGGCCGAGCGCCTTGTTAATGTTACCAACCCCGTGCACTGACTCTATAAATGTATTAATAATGATCACAGAAAAGTAAGTACGTAAAATAAGAATTGTATTTGATTACTATTGTTTGTAAATATGTTTTGTAATAATAAAAATGGTCTTGTGTAATATTTATAGTATTAAAACAGTAACACGAGTGTTACGATTCTAGTAGGGAAGTTTGTTTACGTGATACTATGAGAGAGTAGTTATTTTGTGCCAGTGTGGCACACCTGCAGTTGCAGACAGCGTAGTTCTTGGCGGCCATTTTTTTGCCACCCACCTAAAGGGGCTTCAGCCCCCAGACCTGGGTATAAAAGGGACGCAGGTCACCTTACACTTCAGTTCACTGGCAGCACAACCTCCCCAGAGCCTCCTAGTAACTCAACACCCCGACTCGCCAGACTTACATCTACCCTATATCTGGGAGGCGCTTCTTGTGAAGGGAACTCTCCATGCCCTCCCTACACCCAGGGGCAGGTTTCTTGTGAAGGGAGCACTGGACCCTACCCATCTTGACCCCCTTTCCTAACATACTGGACAGTTCGAGAGGGAGGACCGTATTGCCTAACTCTTCTGCATTGGACGTGCGACATGAAATAAAGAATGCACCCTATTTGCATATATCTCTGGCAATTTTATAAAATTATTAGTAATTTGTAACCCAGTGTTGGAAAAACGTGTAAATACAATATAAAACTGAACTTCTCAATGTATCTATCATTTAAATGTGTGACGAAGTTATCCTCACATTAGATTTAAGTCCCGGCGAGATACTTTCTCTCAAGGATTGTAAAGCCAAAGCAGCGTTCCAACGCTAACACGCGGCCCATCCGGCACCTTACCCGACGGGGCTCATACTCCCTCCACAGAAGTACCAGGGTGGAAACCCATATTACGTGAATTGAGCGTGCAGTATTGCCAACCTAGAATAGCCCAGTACTCTATTGGCACCCGAAGCATCACAACGATCCAAACGGCCCAGGAGATGCAATCCTGATTCTGCCAGGCAGATCCTGCAGCGTATGATTAGGCTAGCACCCACTTTGATTAGCCCGCTCAAGTTGCCGACCAAAGTGTCTCCTCATTGCCCACTGCGGGTACATTTTCGGAACGAGGCTCACCAAGAGCCCCGGCCGCCTTCAGCTCGCAAGCAAGCCTTTAAGTAAGAAACTATTCCTCCCTGACGTGCAGTGTGAACGATACGTGGCTCCACTCAGCTCCTAATGCTGAGGCACAGCCATATACCCCCCCCCCCCCATCTTTTCAGGGAAAGGCAACTCATTGAAGACTCACTTCTACCAGCAATCTAGCATCTCCAAGGTTGGTGTATCAAACAGTAATGTTTCTGAACCTATTCTATAAGAAAAGGCGTAGCAGAAAGCACTCATGGCCGGCTTCCCAAATTTAAAAGCCATTGTAAAATTACCACGCTCAAGGTATGCAGTGAAAAAATGGCGTAACCTTGATATTCTAGAAACCTGGGAACCTAAACTCGAAACTCTGTGTGTTAAGCATAGTGCTCGAGACAATTTGAATGCTTCATAACCTTGAAAATAAATAGTAAGTTCATTAATTGTTATCTTTTTGTTGGTCTCCACAATTTCCAGAGTATACCAAGAGTTGTCGAGAAAAGTTTTGTTCTTTGCATGAAACTCTATGTCGAGTAGAAATCAGTTGTATAAAACCTCTATTTAACAAACCCCCTTACAACAATGTCATTTTTTGGTCCCTTGAGTTTTCTTAAGTACACTAGACCCCCGGTTTTTACGAACCCTGGATTTAACGAAGGTAGCGATTCTACGAATACAATCTCAGGAACCCTCAAAAAAATAACAAAATTATATGACAAAAAAAATTGTAAGGAATTACGCTGACAATGAATAAAACATACTGTATCTAATTCACTGCATTAAAATATGAATTGTAGAGTTGCAGTTATTACTTGGTAAGTCACAATATTAAAAATAAAACAAAAATAGCGAAAATCTGTTAAAAAATGCGGCAGTGAGAGTTTGAAAACCGCGCAGCGGGGCGGCAGCGCCGCCTGTGCCAAGCCGGCCGGCCTGTCACCAACTACGACGTATTAGGATCTATATTGAGGTCGTACTATAGACGCAAAGTTCCCGCGCATGCGTATATGCTCATTTAACTATAGTACAGCCTACTTCTAGGCTATTTCACGACGTCTTATATCTCTCTCGTCTCGCGCCGAATGAGTTTACTTTTTTACACGAACCCTCTATAAATAATAGCGTAATATTTTTCTTTATTGCGTTAACACCATGCGTATTTAAAACAATTAACTTGGCGCATAATTTGCTTAAACAATGCATTACTGCGTGTCGTAAAACATGGTTTCACAAGAGAGCACGATAATAGCGCTACCTATTTTCCAAGTGTAGAAACATTTGTCTCCGGGTATGTTAAACTTGGAAAATAAATAGACGTTCGTTTATTACGTAATTCCGGAACTCCTGATTTATTTTTACCGCATATACTGACTGTGAAAGTGATTATTTTCAATCACTTGTACATGTAATTCTCGACGATTTTAGGCAAGATCGTCACAAAATGGCATTTTTGGAACAACGTCGGTATACATGCTATGGTGCCGCTATCTATCATCCATCTTGTGAACGTTCGTACAGTTGCGCTATCTGTCCACTCTGTTGCGCTATCTGTCCGCTCTGCACGTTACTAGTATCTACGTTCTCGTACAATTCATCAACAACGTCGAGGGAATGTTTTTACGTTAAGTTATATAAAACTGCGCAATGAATAAATACATCCGCTTATCCCTTCTTTCTTTGGTGAATAATTTACAAGAGCATTTTACTAGTAAGGAATGCCTACTTTTTTTTTTTTCCATTAATCGCTACTCAAATCGGGCTATTCGCTCGTGAGAAGGCACTCGACAGCTCGGTTTTCTCTCTCTCTTTTTTTTTTTAGGACAAAGGTCGATCATATTTATTGTTTAGCGGCGTTCTTTTGATCGTAAGACGTCTGCCTATTGATATAAATTTATATTTCATCCATCACGTGCGTTATTTTTCCGTTAAATGCTACGGAAGTCGGTCTATTCGCTCGAGAGAAGACACTCGGAATCTCGATTTTCTCATTTTTTTAGGAAAAGGATTGGTACCATATCTATTGTTTAGCGGTGTTCTTTTGATCATAAGACATCTGACTATTGATATAAATTTATATTTAAACTATCACTTGCTTTATTTTTCCGTTAAATGCTACGGGAGTCGGGCTATTCGCTCGAGAGAAGACACTCGGAATCTTGATTTTCTCATTTTTTGGGGACAAGGGTCGGCCATATCTACCGCTCAACAGTGCGACGTCTGGCTACTGATATCAATTTATGTTTACATTATTACGTTAATTAATTTCCCGCAAAATGCTACGGATGTTGGGGCCTAGAGACACTTTGCAGAAAAAATGCAATTTTAAAATTTTCTGTTATGGAAAAAAAAGGGGGGGGGGGGGAAATTAGCCGCTATCGAATTTACAAAGGTAGCGATTTTACGAATGTGATGAGAGGAACCGTGAGTATTCGTAAAATCGGGGGTCTAGTGTAGAGGTTTTACTACAACTCGAGACAAGTGCAAAGTCCGTAGACAGTTCACAAGTAATAGCAGTAACTTAAGGTACAGAACCTGGTGGTGTTGAAAGCAGACTGGGTGGCATATGTGCCATCTGAAGTGACCAGCTTCTGGACAGGAACTTGTGTCTGCGTTCCTTCGTCATCTGTTCGCTCGCCAGCCGCCCTTCGCAGCTCGTCGTCCACCAGCGGGATCTAACACACGGACACAGTAATAATCCTCACACATACATCTCAGATGACAGGTGATAGCAACAGACACTCCATGCCAGATAAAGATATGCTTAAAATAAAATAAATCAGTTTCATGTGTGCATCGACAACAGCTGATGCAAAAAAGTTAGGGGCAGCCAAAAGCAGATCAATAAGTACCTCTCCCAATGTTTGTCGGATTTGATTCATTACTGACTGTACGTCATCTGGAGTGCAGGCGTACTCTCCCAGGATCCAGAGTGCTGCACGATGAACTTTCACAGACTTGATGGTTGGGAACGCATCCAGTAATCTCTGTGTGCAAGGAACAATTACACACAACCATCAATAAATTACACACTCTCACAAATACCATTAAGTCAAATAGCAAAGCAATTAATTGTAATACAATTAATTTAAAAAAAAAAAAAAAAAAGAGTAAGCCTGAAGTGACAAATTGTTCCATGTTAAAGTGTATGTGGATGGGTTTCAGTTTGTCAAGTTGAATATTTCACAAAAATTAAAGGAACATAGATCCTTCAGAAGTAGGCTAACGTGTACTTTACCTCAATAATCAAGGGCCGTAGTCCTTCAAACTTCTGAATGGCCTCTCGCACAAACACCAGAACATCTGTAGCAGCAAGCTCATTTGTGTCCGAGAGGAATTCAATCAACACTGGTATGACAGTGGCTGCAACATCTGGGAACTGGAACACAACCAACGAGTGAATTTTAGAATTAAGGAACTTAGGAAGCATGTAAAAGTACGTTTTGCTAATCAACCACTCAAGAATATGATAATTGTGTGTTTAAGAACATAGAATGACTCACATATTACATACAATACATATTTGTAAGATGTTTACAAGGTAATGGTGTAACGTATAATGTACTAACAGACAGAAAGTACATTACTGAAGCAATCGAAAACCTACCCTACCTACTGGGGTTATCAAAGACCACACTTAGTACCACGTATCACTTTCCACCACTACAAATGTGTTCAATTCTCAGAGCACATGCAACCTGACTTATATACCACATAGGTGATGTGGCAGGTCTTCTCAGAGCCCTTCCACTTCCCCTACTCTTACATTCTGCCGCTGCTTGACTCACTCCACACTGTACTCGTGAGTGCTCACGACCACACTGTGAGGTACTGAAGCATAAATATAGCTGCAAAGATAACTTTTTATATACAATTACATTCCTCTCCTCATACCATGACCAAAATTTGCCATTTTGTTTTCAAATACACTTAAGAATTTAAAAAAGCTGCAGTTCATAGTTACACAAATAAAATAAGACTACTACACTGCAAATGGAAAATATTAACTCCAAAATCAAATTCAGACACAAAAGCACAAGTTCATAAACAATTTAGTACTTGCAGGTAAACATACATGAAAACATACATGGATAACATATTTTTATTTTTATTTATGCCTACTCGGAAGTACGTGCCTCAGCACTTCAGTCTGAAATGTTTTGTACAAAACTACCATGGTAGCATAGAGACTATTCTCTTAGACAACACAAGTTGTCAAAGTGCAGCAGGAGGAAGAAACACACTCACCTTGATGCAGCAGGAGTGGAGCGTGCGCACCAGCAGTTGGCGGTACTTGCCAGTGTCCTCGTGTTCCACCACGTTGTGTGTCTTGGCCACCTCCTTGCGCAACACCAACACCATCTCCTCTATGTTGCGTGAGCTCACCAGCTCCATCGCTACGCACACCACATCAACAAGCGTGCACACACACAGCATCTGCATGTCACACTAGCATACTTCAGGTTTTATTTAAATTAAATTTTTGGTTCTCAGAAACTAATTTCCTTCTAACCTATTTTTGCAGACACCTAAAACACCTGTGGTAAATATTTTACTTGAATCACACTGTCAGACTGATGTAACAAATGAATCTAGCAGTTTTATAATGTTTATGTAGGCTTACAAGGTGAGAGGGCATGGTAGGATGGTGGAAGGATCCTATATTCAAGTTTCCAATTATGGTCATTTTGCAACATTCTTCCCTCGTTGCCACTCTTGGCCCTTATAGCTTACCTAGCCATAATTCACTCCATGGTGAGGTGTCCTTAGCAACTAAGGTGCTAACTCCGGGACAAGCAACTGCTGGGGGTATGGGTGAAATGAAGCAATTGATCACCTTCAGCGAGGAAGGTTGAATGCATGGGCGTAGAAACCGTTGGGGTCTTGGGGGTCTGGACCCCCACTGTGGCTATAAGGACCCCCACTGGAATTGAGATGGACTACCATCACAGTTATGGGTGGCGGGAAATTTGTTTACTTAGATGTTCATTATTCACTTTGGGGAACTATATTGTACTACTTTATGACGCTATCCACATTCAGTGTACAATGAACCCTTTTGTAGTCAAACTTTAAAACGTATCACTGCCTGTTAACTGTGCATAGTTAAACATACACTTTTTCACGACTTCATGTGCTTAATATGTGTTAAGGTCGCAGTCTACCTCAATTTTCATCACCATTTTTTTATATTTAATTTGCACCAGATATTTTTTTTCTTATTTTAGACACAAAATTTGACTAAATTTGGCTCTAATGAAATTTTTTTATCTCTCTCATAGTTTTCGCGTAATGGCTTGCTAAAGTCATATTTTGCATGTTTCCATTTTAACTATCACATGAAAACCAACTGATATACCAAACTAAAAAAATCACAGTGGATGAAGATATTACAGGCTACAATGTCATGCTCTTAGATACAAAGAATAAAAATAATTTGTATTTAAAAAAAAATTTATTGAATTTTTTAAAATTTTTATTTTCAGTTTTGGCATTTTTTTTAAAATACAAATAATTTTTAGTCTTTATTTTTATGAGCATTACATTGTAGCCTGCAATGTCTTTATCTACTATGATTTTTTTCAGTTTGATATATCAATTGGTTTTCGTGTGGTCGTTAAAACGGAAACATGCAAAATATGACTTAAATTAGCCATTACGCGAAAACTATGAGTGATAAAAAAAATTTCATAAGAGCCACATTTAGTAGCATTTTATGTCTAAAATATGAAAAAAAATATGTGGTACTAATAAAAAATAAAAAAATGTTGATGAAAATTGAGGTAGACCTCGCCCTTAACAGCCTAGATGGAAATCAACACACAAACTGCAGCCCGCTACTTTTATCGTATCAAAGAAATAACATGGTCGCAACTGCACCCTACCCCTTTGTCCTGGCAGTTACAGGTGACTCACCACTCCCACCATCCCTTCGTCGTTTTAATGTCAGGAGATGTGTCAGAAGTGGTGGACAGCTACCCCGAAATCAACTCGGATTCATTAAAACTTCAATTGCCATTGTTCAGAAAACTACACACATTTTCATCTCTTGAGCAAGCTGCTAGAGAACTTAGACGTTTGACTCCTGAGGTTAGTAGAATAATTTAAATTTATTAAATGTGCATGCATACCTGGAACTGTGTTAAACTTAATTGTGTATCACAAGTCAAATTCATGTATTTTAATTGGTATCAAAATCAAAATTAACAAATCTAGAAACAAAGTTGTGTTCTATGTCTGAATGTTCTGAAATTATATTTGTAAGTCATTAAGGTTTTAAAAGTACTCATCCGCCTACATTTGCAATGCCGTCCCATTTGGTTCAAGGTGTGCACAAACTGTTCATAAAACATGTCCACATTTGGGTAAAGTGATATTTTAAGCACAATGATATACAGTTTCAGCAGCAGGTAAGTGGGCACCTAAAACTTGAATCCACTACTAGATATTGGCTTACTATTTGTACAAGTAAGAAGACTTTTCAGTGAAGTAGAACAGCTTGTGACGAGCCCTGCTTCTTCTTGTGAAGCTGAGAGAAGAATCAGCACACTCAGAAGGTTGAACACTTACCTTAGGAGTACTATGACCCAGAAGCAACTGGACTCCTTAATGTTATGCCACGTGCATGAAGACCATTTGGACAAATTGAACATGAAATCAATATGCATTGAATTTATAAAAAAGAGTGACAAAAGGAAAAACGTGTTTGGTAAAATAGAAAATTAAAATTGCTTTTCTGGAATGTGTGTTATGTACAAACAATATTTTTATATATTAACTTAATTCAACTGTTATTATTTTTTCTGTTGATGTTATGTTGCAATTGCAGTTTTTTGTAATTAAAAGTGTTCTTTGACATTTGAGATCAGAGAAATAATATTTGAGTCTATATGGTTATATAATCCAACAGATAATTTTTGCTTATAGTTTTGGAATATTTCAGCATTAAAATATAATATATACAGTACGACTCAAAAGTAGCGGAGTAAATTCCTCCTTTTACTACATAATAATTTAATGTGACAGTGTATTTATTATTTTATTGTAAAATCTCATATAATGCTTTACAAAATGCTCCTCTTATAACAACTGACAAGGAAAAAAAAACCGACATGTCTGCACCTGAATATATGTAGAGCTTTTATTAATTAACTGAAATATGAATAAACCAAGCATTATTTCATCAAACTCGTGTTTGTTATCTGCACAAATATTACAAGTCAGCCACAGTCTGAGAACTACATTCTGTGATAACTGTGAGATATCACGTGATGTCTCAATAAAGTTATGAAGTATATTGTATTGACATGTAACAAGGTGAATACCATGACTCACACTTGTAAGTACATTATTCGCACATTCATACAAGATATGCAACAAGAAGTCGCAAACGAGGAAGGATACAAAGCGCCAAATTTGATTAAGATTAATTTATAACATAGTTTACTAAGACAAAAATATATATTTAAAAACATTGAAATTTCTATTGTATCTATATTTAATAGTTTAGTTCAAACCTTGCTCAAATATCACCATTTTGCATCTAAAAACTAAAATTTTTCCGGGGGAGGACTCCCGGACCTCCCACTTTAAGCTTCGGGTCATAAATATCTCACTGACGGCTGGACCCCCACTGGAAAAATTTGCTTTCTACGTCCATGGTTGAATGCAAACAAACCTGACCGAGAGTTGAGAACATAGACATAATTTGAAGGTACATTTCCGCAGATGAACAAGGACGACTGGCTGACGTAGACTAGAGGTACAGTAGTATGGTGTGACGACAGAGGCGTTATCTCGCCCAGTAGATGAATAATGCACGTCGTGCCCAGAGATAAGTTCACGATAAGTGAAAGGTGCTAATGGAATGTCCAACGTGAACGTATTTATCCAAATGCTTACTTAATCCTTGCATGTTTTTGATACGATATAAACATACTTTCAAAAAACAAGTTGATGCAAACCCATATTAGGTGCTGTTTCTAATTTTAAAAACATTACATACAAAATAAACATATTGTCCATACCATATAAGAATTCCATTATTTGACAGATCATAAAAAGTAGGGCAATGTAAACAAAACATTATGTATCCTTCCACCACCATGTGCTTTCCAGCTGACAATCAAAACTTGTCAAACAGTAAAGGTATACTATATTATGATTGCAATAACATTTAAAGTGTGTTGAGATTTTCTTGAGATTATTTTTTAGATCTCAGACGGATAACTTATTTTCAATACTAGCTGCACATTAATCTTACTAGGGTTAGGTGGGCAATGTTAATGGAATTATTTCAAATTACAGCAATGGATAGCCCACTCTACAGATATTAAGTTAATACAATTATTTAAAATTTAACTTTTTCTTGTATATTTTTCTAAATTTCATCAAAATTGTAACATTTAATGGCGTTACCTGAAATAAACAAACATGTATGGGCAACTTATGTTTTCTACCTGACATCTAAAAAGATTAAATAATAGTAGGTTATTTGGTTACTGCAAACTGAAGTTGCAAGAGCTTATTACAGTGCAAGCAAACATATTTAAACTTTAATAATAATTAAAATAGGCTAATTCATGAAAGAATTATTGCAATTATTTTTCGTGTTGCCTTTAATTTGGTTCTGTACTATCAGATCATAAAGCCGTATAGTTTAAGTTTCCAGTTGTAGACTATTAAACAAACTTACCTTTTGTGGTAGGCCTACCTTTGAAATATCAGTGTAGCCTATTATAGTCATGTGACTATTGTAGGCTATATAGCAAAAATTTGTGCACTCACAACCTAAACGAAAATAATAAATCAATAAAAAGTGTAAGTAATAAACAAACATGGGTAGGCCTACTTGCCCAGATCAGGTTTAAATATTTTGTTGATTAATTAACACGTCATCAAACCAATACACTTTAATGACCGGGAAATATATAGACGTACGTCTTCTGGCCGTTTCTTTTGGTAATATGTAGGCCTAAATTTTTGCAGCTGACGGTAACCACAAAATCTTACGTGGACTTTATATTAACCACTTACTTGCTTTTTTTTTATAAGAAAAAAAAACTGACATTTTCTTACAAAAAGAATTTATTGAGCCGGCGCATTGAAAAAGCATGTTTACATAGAAGACTACAACAAGAACCGTATGTGTTTAACCAAAAATTCTGTTAAAATAAAAGTTAGGTAATATTTTAAAAATGTTATGTAGCACTTTTGTCTGGACGGATTACGTACTTCTTATTGAGCGATTGTTTTTGTAGACATGCCAGCTGAAGTTCCTGTCTTCCGAATCACGTCTTAATATCCCGTTGTCGTTAGCGATTACAAGCCGCGTATTTTAATCCTTGAATTATTGCAATATATTACAATTACAAACATGCACAAACTATGAAAATAACACCGTACAAGAATCTCAAACGAACACGAACACACGAGAAGCTCAACCTGAAACACTCGCAACGCAAATGGCCGCTCATGTTTTGGTTGCCGGACGTCATAATATCCCATTGGCGATTACAGGCTGGGTTTTATAATCCACACATTACAATATATTACATATATGCACAGAATAATAAAGTTAACACATTATAAGAATCTCAAACACACGCGAACGCGGTAACGTTTCACACTCGCAAATGGCAGTGCTTTGTTTTGTTTTGGTTACAGGTCGACTGATAATGGTGCGGTTGTTTGTAAATTAGTTATAAAATTGCGCGATTTGAATGTAATAAAATAGTTAACTGACTAATGCTGGATACGAAGCAGTGTTATTATATTACGTTTTCTCCAAAATGCGTACTTATTTTTCACGTATAATACATACTACTTTCAGCGTCGGCGATGGAAGTTAACCGATTTGTTGATCAGGGCTGCCACAACTACTTCATCAGGTCAAACGGTCACGTCCTGTTGTTTTAAATGGTTGCCACGTGTCTGGCACGTGTTAAAAATATTGGTAGCATCGGCTGTCAAAATACGGAATTTTTACATGGGATGGACAGTATACCATTATTTACTAACATCAAAATTAAAAAAAATATATATTAGTGAACACTTTAAACTTCTGTTTAGTTGAAAACTGCATAGCATTTTTCATTTATATTTCAGTCTTACAAAATGAACATTTTCATGACAATATTAAAAAGCCACAATGATGAAATATTAATAAACAAAAACTAAACAATAAAATCATATTAGTGCAACTTCTTACTTGATAGGGTATAAAAAGAGAAGTGTACAAACCCAGGTTGAGCGTCTTCTTCCTGACCTCTAGGTCGGGGCTGGTCAGGACGCGCAGTATGTCCATCACGAGGTCCTGCAGGACTCTCTCATGCGCAGGGTGCTCCTTCAGCGCGATAAGACGGTCCAGCACTATCAGCTTCACGTTGTTGTCGCTCTCTTTCACTATCAGCTCAATGTAGCATGATGCTGCAGCCTGCGACAACAGCAGCGATCACTCTACGTACAGCTACAACGAGCTCTTGACACTACACATTCCTCGTCACTCGTGTGGTACTTCCCACACATGCATCATGACATTATACTCGCCTTGATAGCAGTGGGAGCACTGGACAGTGTGACCAGCGTGCCTGCAGCTTCGTAGCGAACGGCTGGGCTAGTAGAGTTCAACAGGTTGTAGATGCAGCGGATAAAGCGAGAACGCTCCGATGGGTTGGCATGGCACACCTAATAAAATGTTTCATGACACACATCATGTTCACAAACTCTAATTTTATCTCATACATTATTCACACAGTTCACAGCTCTTATAAAACAAAACTTTATTTAAAAAGGAGATACTACAGTAACAACAGTTACCTTTAGACAAGCATTTAAAAGCTCAGAAGAAAATAAATTCTCAGAAAAATTAAACCACGAACAACTCAGTCTACAAATATACAAAGCCATGATCACTTGATGCAGATTACAAGAAAAAATTTACAACTGTTTTAAAAACTGGCCCATTTTCTATATCATGTGGTCTTGTAGACAAATTTTTGAGATACAAAATCATTAAGTAGAAAAAAATTGTCCTACTTAAGTAAATTAGCAGTAACTTTTTAATGTTTATACATACACTAGTAAACTACAATGGATATTGTAACTATCACAATCATTAAGTCTATACAACAAGTAGTACAAGGAACCACTTAAATATTAGGCCTACTTTGTTGGCCTCTACGAAGCTAACATACTACATAGCAGTAGGGCTGTTCGATATCACAAATTGTGATGTCCATATTAAATTCAACCGTATACTCTGTATTTTTGGTATATCAATGATTTCGATAATACAGTGGATTCTCCATGTATTGAAATCAAATGAAATGGATTGAAATATCTGCATCCACAGAACACATTCTCGAGCCCATTTCTTTATTATAAACCATTTCAATAGTAATACCACATCCACTAAAATCCCTCGTGTATTGAAATTTTTTTGTCAGTCCCATCAACGATGTCAATATTGAGTTGCATACCTAATCAATATATTGTTAGTTATCTGTATGTTTAAATACTGAAATTGTTTTCAGTATATTGTCGATGTTGACATTATACCAAAATCACTTTTGGTATATTACCTATATTGTTATGTCTGTGATTTTTTTAAAACAGTAACACTGATACATCAATAGTTCAAAGTTTAGATATCGGTTACACTTTTTAATTTTGATGTTGATAAATATGTATTGATGTATCAAAATATTTAACAGCCCTGCACAGTAAGCACTCAGATGAGGAAGTGAACAAATATGCCGGGTTGTTGTCTACAATATGGCACAAGGCTGCTCAGTGTACTTCATCATATCGGAAAATGGCAGAGAATACAACACGTAGATCTGAAATCTCTGCTAGGAGTGGTAGTTTACTGTGCAGATTTATATGGAGTTAAAAATGATTATTTAGATTATTTTAATGGTTCAATTTCATTATTGATGAGAAATAAGTATCACATTAATATTAAAAAATACATGGAAAACGTTTGTATTAAAGTTTAAGAACATAAGAACAATCATACGACCAAAACACTACTGTAATAAAATGGAAATGACAATTGTTCATTTGCACAATATAAATAATTTACAAGTCAACTTCACATAAACATGATATCAAAGATCACTTTAACCTGTTGCAATTACGTACCTATTCTTCTGGTTCCCGCCACAATACTAGTAGTTCACATCAATCAACAGTGTAATACAAAACACTAGCTATGTAGAAATACAGGAACCACAAGGCCTTGAATATTCTTGTAGGCAACAGCTGGGTGCAGCGAGATGACAAGAGACTGCTGGATGCAAATCGAAGAACACAAGAAGATTGCTGGAAACAACGAAGAATGCTGGGAGTCACTCACCTTGTATATGAGCTCGACGATGACCAGTTGCAGGATGTCTCCGAAAGAAGTGACCTGGTCGAGGCAGGAGGCAAGGTAGGCCAGCGCCCGCTCCTGGTCGGCATGAAGCAACATCAGGAAGGCATTCCTCTTACACGACATGTCCTGCTCCCCTTCCAGGAAGTTGGCAATCAGCTCTGGTGCATCCGGGATCAAGAACTCAAAGTTCCTGTATATGGTGAAGATGGCGAGGATGGCATTCCTGCGCACGTACGAGTGCTTGTGCTCCAGACAGACGCGTATCGCAGGCATCAGCGGCTCTAGCAACTCTGGCTCCTTCAGTTTGCAGAGGAACCTGAGTGTAGATCCTCGCAGGAACTCGTTTGGATGTTGCAGGTCCTTCCTGTACGAGTCGCACACCAAGATCATCTCCTGCATCAGTTTGCCATCCTGTGTGGTCTTGGGGACAATCTCCCAGAATATCAGCAGCAGCTTCTTGATCATGTGGTCCTGAAGGGGCAGCACAAAGCGTATGATGGTCATCAGAAGGCCTGGCAGCCGCTCTCCACTTGCAATCAGCTGGATTGTTTTCTTCAGGGCCTCAATCTTGGTCTTCACATCACCTTTCTCTGAACATCGCAGCAAACAACCCATTAGCGACAGTACACGCAACTACCATGACACAAACAACTATTCTACAAGGACGACATAATAAATAAATACACAAAAAAATAACATGAATTTTCAACAATAAAGAACCCATTACTATTTCACATTCAATAAAAAAATCAATAAAATTTGATACAACACATCCTTGCCAGCAGTTGGCGATGAAGCCTACAAAAAAATAGGCCATTACAAATTAATGTTATGGTTTAACATTCAATTATTACACCACACATAGAATGTTTCAAGCCAGTGTTAATGCTTGATTAAGTGTGTTCCCAACCAATCAGTAAGACTATGTAGATATTAAGAAACCTGTATCAAAAGTAAACATGCTGCAAGGATGCACACAGCTCACCCAGGTCCATCTTCAGTTGCATCTCGTTGGGTGGGTCAGCGTCAGACGGCAGGTTGATGAGAGTGTAACATGGCTGCTCTACGGCCGTCATCCTACACAGACAACACACTACATGCCACATACTGTCCAAACTACATCATCACACAGCTCTCTTTGTACGCTACACTTTACTACATTTGATTTATTCTTCATCAGTAACAACTACAGTACACAACATTTCACAATCATTACGTGACATAACTGAAACCAAATAATCTAACCTTACTCGACAAAAAAATCATCTCTCCATAGGACTGCTTTAAACCACTATAAAAATGTTTTCATTAATAAGCTATACCATTAAAATCAACAGTTTGGCCAGTATAAGATGAGTGCCTATTTTTAATATTCACCACATTCCAATGTGGTTTCCTAAAGTAAAAAAGAACAAAGATGTTTTATTTTACCATCTGATACCAAATAAGTCAGAGGTATCAAATAGCGCAACAAAACCCATCTGCTCATCTCCAAATTGTGATATTAATTTCAAATAATAAATTTCTAAGTGCTATCCTACCAAAAAATATACCTCTTCGGATTTACGTCACAACACAATGTCAATAAATAGTTTTAAAAATATATAATTTTATTAACCGTGCCTGTCTGCTACAGAACAAAAGTATTAGCCGGTAAAACAGCTCTTTTATTTAATTAAACAATAAAGTATGAATATTATTTCGATTGGACTCATGAAAATGTATCATTACATAGTTACGTCGGCCTTGTGGGGTAAGTTGTTGTTAACAGCAATTAAATATTTTAATGATATGAAAGTGTTACTATATAGTACATTTGATGTCTTTGCTGCTTGGAAGTTTTTTATGTAAGAGTTGTGAAACCAAATTAAAGAAAATGGCAAGCTTCTAAGAAGTTGTTTGGCCTGATTTATAATAGGTAGGCCTAATAGACCTAGACATTCAGAGTAAAGTTTCTTAAACAAAAAAGGGTTTGTAGATGTTTTATATTACTACCCAGTTAATAATTACATACGAAAATGGGATCATGAGTGCGCAAACAATACCTGTAACAGTGTAACCAGGTCGTGAAATAGCAGTGGAACAGTAGAAGTCAACAAAAGTATTGTAGTTTTAAAGGAAAAAAGTAACTGGGACACATGGAGCCTTCAGACCAAAAATTCTAGTAGCCAAAGGTTGCTTAGATGTCGTGGAACGGGATTTGAACTCTAAGGAAGAGACCTCGGTAGACACAAAGGAACGAATGCCAAAGGATATTCAAGGTCGTGAAATCATTGTTACCATAATGGATCAAATCACCTTAAAACATATTTTGATATGTTTAACTGCGCTCAAGATATGATGTAAGTTGGTTTCCATATACAAACTGAAATGTGCTGTTAGCCTGCATTTACAAAAGTAAAAATTATTCGGTTACTCATATGCGGAGAATGAAATAGCACATCACTTTCAAGAAATTCAATAATTGGCATCCCTTTACGGCAAGCAGGAGAACCATCGTTGGACCAAACGATAGTGACAAAGACTCTTATGTCATTGCCACCTAGATTTAAATTCTTCAGTACATCATGGGATTCTGCACCTTCAGAGAAACAAACATTAAATGAACTTATCTGGCGTATTTTAATTGAAGAAGAGAGAATGGATGAAAGTGCAGATTGTAAAGAAACCACAGCCCTACACACAAGTACAAGGGTTAATGACAAGACTTGTGCCTGCTTCCGTAAGAAAGGTAGGTAGGTATGCCTGATTCTAAGAACTACTGTGAACCTAATAAGCCTCTTTGTTTTTATTGTAATGAGCCAGGGCATTTCACAAGGGATTGCTATTTCAGAAAGAATAAAATAAGTATTAACAAGTTTCAGTTGGATGCCCTTGTTTGTATGGCATTGTATGGCAATAGTGTCACTAATGCTGTTTGTTGGATCTTGACAGAGAATGGTTTAACATATTTCTGCCTACGAAGAGGAACATCAAAATAGGTGATGATAAACTGCTGGAGGCCACAGGTGTTGATGAAATTACTGTTGCTGTATTTGACGGACACAAATGGAAAAAAACCATTATGAAAGATGTCCTGTGCATTTCGGAGCTGAAGTTAAATATGTCGTCTGTAAGTGTGGGAACGAACAGCGGTTTCACAGTCGTAGGAAAGACAGGAAAATGTATAATTCAGAAGAATGGAAAAGTATGTGCACTGACTGATCAAGCAGAAAATTTATTTGTCATGTGTTTGCCAGAAGTGCTCAAACTGCCAACTGTGATAATAGATGGTATACATGGCATAAAAGGTTTGCACATCAGAGCATTCCTCATGTGAAGAATGTTCAGAACAAGTTTGACATTAAGTTTAAAAATGGGAATAACAGCCACATCTTCTGCCAGAACTGTGTTATGGGCAAACAGCATATATTGCCTTTTCAGACCAGTGACTCAAAGACAACTAAATTATGTGAATTAGTTCACGTAGACTTGAACAAAAACAGTTATGGTGGGGCGAAATACTTTCTGATGTTTGAAGATTATTTTCTCTATACTGCACTGTGTGTTTTTTGAAGCATAAATCGAAAGTACTTGAAAAGATAAAACTATTTTCATTGAGACCTGAAATTGATACAGAATTCAAAGTTGAGATTTTGAGAAGTAACAATGGACTGAGGTGGCCAACAAAGATGTTGAACTTCTCCACGCACCAAAAATCAGTGGCCTTTGCACTTGAACAGAACTGCAAAATTGAGAGGGAGATGAGGACAATTGTGAAATCAGCTTGAACTTTGCTGTCTGCGCCTGGCCTGTGTAAGTTGTACTGGGCAGAAGCTGTAACACAGCCACATGTGATAAATTACACAGGGACACGTTCAGTAAAGGTAAAACACAGTATGAGCTTTGGATGAGCAAAGCATGCACAATAAACTACCTACTAGTTTTTGGATTGGATGCACATGTTCACGTGCCTAAACAAAATCATAAAAAAATTGGATCCCAAGACTGAAAAATAGATATTTGTAGGTTACGAATAAAACACAATAGGCTACGGAATCAACTTTCCTGACAAAGGAACAGTAGTCATTGCAAGAGATGTTAGCTGCTATGAAAACAAAGGCTCTAGTTTTAAATGTATGCAAGTCTTACCTAGGATTACATCTGACAGCGTGTCACGAAGATGACGAAACTGATCGATAAAAACCAACCACAGTCCCATGAAAATATAAGTCAGCCGCTTCCATCAGACGACAGTTCATCAGCAGACGACTTTACTGGTTTCCATAATGCAGAGACTGAAGATGAAAACAAGACATAGTCTGATGGCATATCGAGACCTTGCGAAGAAGGTTTGAAGACTATTGCTGTGTTTCCTCAGGCTCCTTAACCAACTGTATGACTTATGAAGAAGCGATAAATGTCACAGATGTTCCATTATGGAAGGATGCAATCAAAAGTGAACTAAGTGCACTCAAAGATAACATTTGGAGTGAAGTGGAATTACCACTGGGTGTGAAACCAATACAAACAAAAAGGGTATTCAAGGTCAAGCTATAAAATGGGAATGAACCAGCACAGTACAAGGCACACCTTGTAGCAAAGGGGTTTCAACAAAAAGAAATTTTCGACCCTTCAGAAATATATACACCTGTGGCAAAACTGCTTACAGTCAGAATTTTCATTGCCATGGCTTTGAAACTCAAAATGACGATCATCAACTTGACGTTAAAATGCTTTCCGGAATGGAAGAATTGATGAGGATGTAACTTACACATCTACAAACCAGAAGGCACGTGTTCCCACGACAACGGAGAAGATAGATGCAAGGTCTTGAAACTACACAAGTCCTTATACAGACTAAAAACAAAAAACTGCCAAGTTTCATGACAGAGCAAAAATTCGTAAGAGCCAAATCTGATCGCTGTTTATATCACAAGCTTGAGAATAACCAGCGGATGTACATGTTGATCTATGTGGATGACGTAATGGGCACTTACGTATTAGCTATTGAGGAAATGCGAAGTCGACTACTGTCCCACTTTCAGATGAAAGACCTGGGAACAGTCTCAAATTTGTTGGGAATTCATTTCCAACAAAATGACGACACCACCACTCTATACCAGACTGCATTCTTAAAGAACATCCTTCGTCGAACTAGAATGTCTGATAGCAAACCAATATCTACTCCCCAACACATTGTACTGAACACAGAAAAGAAAGCAGGTGATACAGAACTGCAGTAAAGATGTAGGACACTCATCTGTTGTTTATCGCATGCTGTGCTCGGCAAACACCCAGACATTTGTGCAGCTGTGAGCTACCTAAGTAGTTTCCAAGGAAATACTGGTAATGATCTCTGACTGGCACTCAAGAGAATCCTGCAGTACATCAGAGCGTCCACACAACTGAAACTGGTCCTCACTACAAAACAAGAAGTTCCGGCTGTATATTTAGTTCAGCCTAGTTTATTGCATCCATTGGATATTCTTTCTAGTACAATTGTGTACAATGTTATTGGAAAGGCCATTTTTACAATATAAAATTAAATTAAATAATTATCATTTACGTAAAGTAAAATGTATGGAAGACATTGAATATTGTGCAGGGGTTGGTAGGCACAGACTGGGCTGGCAGAAACAATGATCACATGTCAACTTCTGGCTACGTGTGTAAAGTTTTTTGTTGCATGGTACCATAGTCGTCAATTTAAAAACAGTCGGTTGCCTCGTCTTCACAGAGGCAGAGTATGTTGTCGTAAGTTCTTGTGTCCGTGAGGCATTGTGGGTTAGAACTGTCCTTGGTGAACTAGGATTTAAGTTAATGAGACAATTGCCATCTTTGAAGACAACCAATTTGCGATTGATGTTTTGAAGAACCCTGAAAATCATAAGCTCCTAAAACACGTAGCTAGATATTAAATCCCTTTTTGTCAGGGACATGAGCAGTTCTGGTATCATCTGTATTACTAATATTAAATCTGAAGACCAACTAGCAGATACGTCACTAAACCTATGAGCAAGATCAAATTATTCAAATTCGTTAATGAAATGGATTTTAAAGAAATTTTATGAGATATCACGCTTTGTCTTGTGTGGCCCCTATGTAGGCCTACATAAAATTATTTGATTGAGAGGGAGCGATAAACAAGTTATAGTTCTTTGTCAATAGCAGTCAAACATTTTAATGGTATGGAAGTGTGACTATATAGCGTGTGTCATACCTTTGCTTCTAAGAAGTTGTGTGGCCTAATTTATAATAGTTATGTCACCTATTAACAAAGACGTAGGATAGAGGCAATGGGAATAATGAGAATATTCAGGTAATGAGGAGCAGAACACAAAAGGGTAGGCAGTCTATGCTCAGGATTTCGATGAGGGAGTACAATTTACTTGTAGAGGAGTTTGTGAAGGTAAAGGTGGGTTGGAAGGTTTGGTGTTTGATGAAGCAGTTACAGCTTGCCACTAGGTGGTTGCCAAAATGCAAATGAATTATTACTTAATAAGATATTATAAAACCTGTCTATAGATAACACAACATTATAAAATAATTTTATAAATACAATTACAAACATGATACGTATAAAAAGTTATTCTCGTAATTGGGCTACCGCCCGGTGGCCAGTGGACTCCCCTCCCCATCCTCACAACACTATCTCTCCAGTCCCTTAACACATCAATAACACAATAATAATAAGTATTATACTCGCAATTGGACTAACACCCGGTGACGAGCAGATTCCTCCCCATAACCACAGCATCCATCCCCTAATCCCTTCCTAAACCTTCCAACCCCCTTCACAGTCACTGACACTTCCCGCAATGCATTCCACTCCCTCACCGTCCTCATAAGCATCGACGGTCTACCCCTCTCCAATTCTCCTCCACAACCTTTGAATTTCTCACTGTTGCTACCTTTACCCTTAAAAGTTCCCTTAATTAATTTGCAGGCCAAACTTCCCCATCCTCCCTCCCCGTTCATCACCCTATACAAACTGATCAGTCTTTCCACTCTCCTGTTCCTCAATTGTTTCCATCCCAATTCCTTTATCATCACGCTAGGCCTTAAGTTCCATTCCTCCTCACTAGCCTGACCCTGCCTTTTCCATTTATTCACCACCCACCTCGCTGCCCTTCTCTGCACCTCCTCCAGCTCCTGACCTCCACGTACGGATTCCACTCCGCAGCAGCATAGTCCAATACTGGACAAATCATCTTACAATATGCCTTTCCCTTCACCTCACCACTAACGCCCTTCAACACCCTCCCGAGCAGTCCTAAAGCCCTTCTTCCTTTCTTAACCACTCTGTCCACCAGCTTTGTCCACCTTAGATCTGCCTGTCTGTATCATAACTCCTAGGTACTTATATTCTGCGGCTTCCTCTATCTCCTGCCTATCCCATCTGTATACCTCTCTACTCACTACTGTCATCCTAGTATACATCACCAGCTTGGTTTTACGTACATTAATCCACATTCTGTTCTCCTACGTACAGGACCACAACCTAACAATATCCTCCTGCAAGTTGATTCCACTGCCCACCTCTGTATACAGTACACAGTCATCTGCAAACAGACTTATTTGTACCTGCGATTGTGTGTTCCATCTCATTCACCATTATGGTGAATAACAAAGGCCTCAACACACTTCCCTGCAGTACTCCTGATGTAACCTCTTCTTCCTCCGAAATTGCCTCCCCCACTTTCACTCTCTGACTTTAATAATAATAATAATATTTTTTCTTGCTATTGGGCAAGCGCCCAGTGGCAAGCATCCAACACCCCTACAACATCCTCTCCAAAGCCCTCCTAAACTGTCCCACACCCCTCAACGACACCACATCCTCCTGCAACAAATTCCACTCCCTGACTATCCTAACCAGCATTGACTGTATAGTCCCCGTCCCGTCCTCCGCCAGACCCGCTGTATCTTTATACTGTTGTTGCCTCTACCCCTACATCCACCCTAATCTAGATGTTCAGCTAGTGCACTCCATCCTCCGTCCCGTTCCACTATCTTATACATCCTGACGAGTCTTTTCACCCTCCTATCCTTCAGTGAGTTCCATCCCATATCCCTCATCATCACTGATGGCCTGAAACTACTTTCATCCTATCCATCCTGCCCTCGCCTTCTCCACTTACCCTTCACCCATCTGGCTGCCCTTCTCTGCACCTTCTCCAGCTCCCTCACCTCTACCTCAACATGGAGGTCCCACTCAGCTGCAGCGTACTCAATAACAGGCCGGACCTTGGTGTTGTAGGCCTTCTCCTTCACCTCTGAGTTGGTTCCCCTTAATATCCCCTGAAGTCCTCAATCCAGTCAACCACCCACTTATCATCCAGCAGTCTCTCCACTTTACTCATCAATATTCCACGAGGAACCTTGTCAAAGGACTTCTCAAAGTCTATGAAGCAGGCATCCACCTGCTTCCCCTCATCAACTGCCTGAAACAGATCCTCCAACACACCTGCCAACTGAGTCCGCATAAATATCCCTTTCTAAATCTGTATTGGCATTCCGGTATCTATTTGCTGCTGTTCATAACATTTACCACATATTGTACAATAAATCTTTCCATCACCTTCCCTGTATTCGATGCGAGACTCACTCGCCTGTAACTACCTGGCTTCCCT
The DNA here is from genome assembly GCA_003012365.1 of Medauroidea extradentata. Taxonomy (NCBI): domain Eukaryota; kingdom Metazoa; phylum Arthropoda; class Insecta; order Phasmatodea; family Phasmatidae; genus Medauroidea; species Medauroidea extradentata. The sequence goes on from PNEQ01004275.1 coordinate 33,129, forward strand.
CTATTCTCACCCTGCTTATACACTGGGATCACTAATGCCTCCTTCCATCCTTGTGGTAACCTACTACACTCCTCCAGCGACCTACCAAACAACACCTCCAGATATCTAACCAACTGCTTTCCTCCAAACTTGAGTGCACCATTTCCTATACCATCTGGCCCCACTGCCTTATTGCTCCTCAATTTCCTAACCACCCTTTCCTACAAAAAATGTTATTGACCCTGTTGACTCCTATAGATGATCTACTCCAGCTGTCCTTTGGGTCATTCCATGGAAAATCACCCAAGGGTGGTTGCTGACCCATTTTGAAAAAATTTGAAATTTTGTCACACATAATGTACATATTTCAACAGTTCAAACCCAAAGTTATTGATTTTTATCTGCCCTCATTCTGATTTTACAGAACAAAATGGCCGGTACCGTGTACCAAAATTTACATTTTCAAGGGTTTTTGTATTGTTTAATATCTTGATATCCATAAAAAATACAAAGTCATGTGATATCTCATTGCAAAGAGGAGACTGAGGGCTATAAATAATGCTAGTAAAAATAAACAAAAATGAAGAGGAGACAGAAGATGAAGATATTGCTGATGACTGTGAGTATGAAATCAAATATCATCAGTGGGTAACTGTAGACAGGTGTGAACTCGTAATGGTGTGCAAGCCATACAATGAATTTATAGATAAGTTAATTGATAATCTAAGTTCTTTGAAGAAACACCATTTCATTGCTAAAAAACAGAGCGAATATCGAGTTTTAAAAAAGAAAGTTTAACATTTAATGAATTTTTAGTTATAGGAGATTTTTCTGAAAATTTTACATTTCAGATTCAAGATGAAATTCAGAGCTACCATTGGGTAAATAGCCAAGCTACCATACATCCCTTTGTGGCATATTTCAAGTCTGACATGGAGAATGAAGTTACAATTAAATGTAAATGCTTTTGTGTAATAA
>PNEQ01004276.1:2970-12988 GCA_003012365.1 Medauroidea extradentata
GTGTGTATTTTTGGAGTGTGTATTTTTGGAGTGTGTATTTTTGGAGTGTGTATTTTTGGGGTGTGTATTTTTGGAGTGTGTATTTTTGGAGTGTGTATTTTTGGGGTGTGTATTTTTTGGGGTGTGTATTTTTTGGGGTGTGAATGTTTTGTGCGAGAATGTTTTGTGCGAGAATGTTTTGTGCGAGAATGTTTTGTGTGAGAATGTTTGGACGTGGGTGTGCTTTCATATGTGTGTATGTATGCATATAGACATATGCATACACAGCGTATGTTTATGTTGCTTGAAACTTCCGTCTTCCCAAATGAAAAATGAAAATATGTGTACTGTAAAACATGATATAATGCAGTGTGTGACTGTGTTGATCTTAGATGTGAGCGAGACAAGACCAAGGAGGGACTAGAGGTGCAGCAGTTGCTGTCTAGACTGAGACGACTCTGCCGTGGCTAGTATCATACGTTTGTCTGGTGTTTCCTTGATCACATGCAGCATCAGGTAGTCCCACAATGGATGCTGCAGATGTCAACTCCCAGCCACCAGCAACTGCAATTGCAACCCCAAACGAGGCAAGTTGTAAAGTAGTAGTTGAGATACTGTTGCATAATACTGAATTGTTTATTTAAAATGTAATAAATGGTAACATGACATTTGTTAAAAATATTCTCATATGAGGTGCTAACTTATTGAATGGAATTTTAATTATTTTTATATTTTAAGTACATTTGTTGATGTATTTTTTTTATTGCAACAACACTGGATGTAGTCTTTCAAAAGGTAATAACATCACAACGTATTATTCATTTTAAGCCCTTTAAGATTATCATCTTGGGTTTGAAGAGATTTAAAAATTAGTTGTCAAAGAAACTAGGTCATTGAGACCATATCCTAAAAGGCATGAACAAAGTTTCTGTTATAATGTACATAGGAAAATTTTGATCTCAAAAATCTCGGATTGAAGTTCAACGATATGATGACTACTTAACTCTTTCGCTGCAGAATAAAAAATTTTAATTAGGCAATGATAGTGTTATAGATTTAATTAAAATCTCAGTTTTTTTGTAAATAGTCTATTTTTGGTTGATTTCAAGCGAGAAAACTATGTACCTAGTTTTGACAGAGTCGTTTAATGTTCGACTAATGTCGCATGTCGCAGATTAACAATATTTTGCATATTCGACTATAGTCAAATGTCGCAGCGGAAGTGTCTGTGTACATGGCATGTACTGCAGCTTGTTAGAAATTGTTTATTTTCAGTACTGTTATACATGTTTACAAAGTGCATAGCAAAAAAAAAACCCTTTTTCAAAGATTTTTAAAGAAAAGAATTTCAAGTATAATGGTTTCAACTTTTCATGCACATTGGAAATACACTATTTTTGAGCCTTCCAATATGGCTAACAAATGTCTTTTCGCTCACCTATATCTCAAAATCTATTGTTCAGGTAGATGCAGAATTAATCAAGGTTTTTACGATGTGCTTTGGTACAGATGTCCAGCAATAAATTGATAGGTCACTGCTTAAGTCCCATAGTTACATCTGTATGATGGAAACACTGTGCAAGTTTAGCACATGCAGGAGCAATATGACACTAGACATGCATCAGTGTGGTACTTATTGCTCCTTTGCTTGTAAGTCATCAACACACAAAACAATTCCAGATAAGCAGTGTTGAGAATACCGGAATCGTAATGCAATCAGTACTAATATGCCAGTAATGTATATGAAACTATAGTATTAACATTCTAAGAGAAAAGCTTTTAAGTTAATTTCACCAGTGGCAGATATTGTTAATGTTTGAGGAAAGTTTTGTTTTTTGCTAGTTTGGTAATTTAACATGCTAGTGCAAACACGTTGGTTGTTAAATACTCCTGGAACTAAAACGTTTGTTTGTGGTAATAAATTGCAAAAAGTAAAATATTTCAGTTAAAAAAATTGTCAACTTTTAATGGTCCTGTATTATCATTTCATTTTGGATTTGTATAACAGCATTAAGGTGGTACTGGGTGTTTTTTTCAATCACTTGTAGATGACCATGTAAAAATAATAAATTTTTTAATGAAATACATTGTACTCCTGCTTAACAGAGCTTATCAGGACCAAAGGTAACATGAATTAGCGAATGTCCATTAAAATATTTTGATAATCAAATATACTCACTTTTACTGGTATTAGCGTTGATTAAGGTTAAAGTGGCATTGTAAAAATACATCATTCTTCAGTGCACAACATTCATATTTTATGTATTTACTTATTTATTTATTATGTATGACAACAGCATGTGCCTAAATGGCATACACAAGTAAGGTTCACTTAATAGCAATAATACATACTGTACGTGTAAAAGACATAGTTAGGATCTCCACTGAAATAATGCTGACGCGGTCGGCCTTGCTACTGTGACGCGGTCGGTCTTGCTACTGTGACGCGTCCTACGTCTGCTGTTGTTGATATGTATCTGGCTGTTGTTTGTTGGCGCTAAAGATGTGACGCGGCTGCGTCTGATGTGTGTTGTCTATTGTTGTTGTAATGGGCGTTGAGGTTATGTGGCTTGGCATGCTCCGGATAGCTCAGTTTGTTCAATTAAATGGAGACGGAAACTATTATTGTGATTTTACAAATTAAATTCACGAAATAAGGCAACTGTTTGTTTAATTCCAATTTTACCTTTTACATTTTTTCTTACTTAGTGATGATTCTACAAATGACGGTTTGTGGTACCAAACACAAATTAATGGTCAGATGTCCGGCGTTACCATGCCCGAACTTGATTAAACGAAACAAACGATATAAATACGAAACACCTGTCTGTTCTGACCGAAAGACTGACTGACAACTGTCTCGGGCCAGCGCCCGTCACCAGCACGACCACAGCGGGCCACCGCCCGAGATTGACTGCCTTACAACTCACGACCGCCTCGGGCCAGCGCCCGGGACCAACTGTTCCCTCATGGCAACGGACATGGTAACAAATAGCGCACATTGGCGGAGTGATACAACAGTATCCAAAATTAATCAAAACCGGCAAAATTACCCTTAAAACATGAAACAAAAGCATTCCAAGATCTGAATTTATAGTTTTTACATCAAAATAAAATTATTTATCCACACAGATATAATAATTGGGGACTAAAGGTGTGCAACAGTGGAACTACTTTCACGGCGCAATACCCTAACCAACCCCCTATGATGGCTGACCTATGTGCGTCAACAACCTACGTCATGGAGAGAATTCCATGAAGCAAGCGATCAACCGCAGCGTCGGCGCCAGAAATCCTACAGCCTGGAAAAGCTTGCAACACAAGAAGTTATTCACTTCACCAGGGAAAATTTAATAATATGCTAAAATTGCCAAAACTCAAAAATTAGTTAAAATACAAGAAAAAGTTATATAAACAAAAATAATCAAATGACTACATTAAAATTCCTGACTATTTTATATTTAAATTTTGAAAGGATGAATTTAAACTAAATATGTCCCCAATTACTAGGTTATTGAATCCTGTTGTATCATCCCGGACACCTGACAAACTCATACTGAAAACGGCATATAGCCTGTTATGAAAGATTTACATTTAAATTTAAATAAGAAAACAAAAATATTTTATAGTGATTTAACCAAGATGGGGAAGTAGCTGAACACTTCACAACCCCCCAATTAATATGAAGTTTCTTTTGTTACACAAAAATAACAGAATATTTATTAATACATACATCAATACAAAAACTTCTCACAATGACGCAGAATTACTAAATATCAATCAGTACGCTAACTTAAATATACACAATCACAATAGCTCAACATTAATCACTACTCGACCAAACACCTACAATACATTGTAATTTCACAATATTTCTTTTCGTAATGCAATAAACAAAGAAAAACATATAATTTCTAGCATAACTTCAAACCTAATTGGTTGCTGCAGCGACACTGAAATGCCACCAAAGCAAAAAAAATATATATAAATATTTAAATTATTACATGTAGTGTATAGTCAGATATCTCTGAGCCTGAACTTACTTTCCAAATACCTGATTATAAATTTGATTCAATCTGGCACAAAATTATAAGTAATTCAATTACACAAACCTAAATATATTTTCTTTTTCTTTCCTTACAACAGGACATTGTTTATATGTATGCATACCCAAAAGTTTCTGAAATAAAATAATTTTACCAATCTCGTAAAATCACAAAATATTTTCAAATACCTTAGATAAAGTGCACTTGTTTAGGACAATAGGTTTAAACTGCTTACGGGGAGGCTGCCCAAAAACACAAACTCAATATTTCAATCATGCCCTTTGGAACAACGACGAGCAAACACCATAAATTAAACCCACAAAATACATTTTGTAATGGCGAGACACTTCACAAATACAAACAAATGTATTCCTATTGGTACATCGACTAGGCAAACATCGTAACTACACACAATCATCACGCCTTTTGGTACAACGACGAGGCTAAATATTAAAAACACATTTTTGGTACTGGCCTTTGGACCAATGACGAGGCTCCCTAATCCATAAAAAAACTAATTACATCACAAAATCAACTTCATACATTCCTTTCACCTTTATCGCAGCACTGCCTTCTCTTTAAGTTCCGGCCATCGACGGCCACTCAAAGGTAAACAACTAAACATTCAACCTTTTTCTAGTGCAAAAATCATAACAAAGATTTTACAAAAAAATCCAGACTTTTAGACTTGCTGCTATATAACAGGCATTTCCTTTAGTTTTCAAATTTAATTCAGCAACACAAAGTACAAATTGTATTTTAAGTTAAGGTCAACTCTAGTACTCCACTTCAAAAATTACCAAGCTCAGGTCTGCTAACAAACACCCACCTCAAATCCAATATATCAATTGACATCTCAAAACTCAATGTTAGGCTCAAACGTTAGTTTCCAATTCACAGAGGTACTGCCATTCTTTCAAGGAAAAAAAAAAACACATCATCCAACAAAAGGGTAAACAAAATATATACTCATCCACTACACAAGTTACTTGATTTTCAGTGCACATGTTGTTAAATTACAATCCCACTAGGGTATTATTATTTTATTAAAGCTCTGGTGGCATTCAGAATTAATTTGAGAAAATAGAACAAAATTCAACAATTACATAATTGGTACATAGCAACAACTCTACTCTTCCATAACTCATCAATACACTTACAGAAGTCATTATATAAATTTCTGATGACAGTTGTATTAATTTTCACAAAGAAGACTTATTAATAATCTCAATTTATGATGAGCATGGTGCAGTCTCCAAACAGTTATTCATAATAAAAAAGTTGACACACAAAATTATTATTAAGGCTTTACAACAGAAACAACTGCAGTTACGATCAGAACAAACTCTAGCATAACACAAACAAAAAGAAAAAGCAACACGACACAACGTTTACCCAATGTAAGACTTCAGCAAATACCAATATAATAAAATTTAAATTCCCTCAACTAGTTCAAATTATTTTAATCATTGGCATACTGCCTAAAATTGCTAGATATTTGTTCCATACAACTACTACTTGAAAATGTCTCTCAGCTATATAACTATTTGCAGAATTATACCCTACAGACTTACTTGAAACATAACCTAAACAAAACAATCTTGATTAAAAATTACACTACAAAATTAATTATTTCACTCCATTATACACAAAAAACATTCCATCTCCACAAATCCCCGTTTGTTTACTTTCTTACTCTGCCCTTCACCAGGTCCCACAACCACACTCTCGATTTTCCTTGCCACTTCTCAGACTCCCTTGAGCTTCACCTTTCCTCTCAACCAATCCTGCACCCCCCACTTCTCAACACTTCCCAGCTCTCTCACTTCCTTGTATAGCACTGTCCTCTGTGCCACATACTCCCAGCAGCTCTCTGCACCCCCCAGTACATCTTGAACTTTAAATTTTATTCTACCTTTGTGCCACACTTGCACCCCCCCACTGTTCAACATTCCACACTATTCCTTTATCATCTTGTTCTCCTGCCCCTGCCCATTCGAAGGCTCTGTCCATCTCTGCTCTATGCAGCCTCAACCCACTGCTACTAACATTGTTACATTTATTAGGCCTCATGTCATCCTTGTCAACTTCTGTCCCACTTGCCAAATTTGCTGCATTCTCAGTCTTCTTGAATCCTTCACCAACATTCTCACTAATATCTTTACCTTTTACTGAAATATTCTCTACTGCAACATCACCATTAATACCTTCACTGTTTACTAAACCTTCAATTTAAATATTGATTTCTTCTACTCCATCGTTACCTTTCTGCACTGGATTTACCTTCTCTACCCTTAGGCCTATTTGTACTTTTTCTGTTTCACATTCTAAAATTTCTTGATTCACCTCTACATCTTTAACTTCAGGATTACCCCTATAAAACCTGTGTACTTTTTCCAAATCACTTTTCCACCCTGTACTAAAATCTTCTAATGTTCTGTTGTAGGCTGCAAACATACTCCGAAACAAATCTGTTAACTCCTGATTAGCCATGGTCACAATTTGTTCAACAATTATATTATAGGCCTACGCCTATCCCAAACATAATCTCACATTTTGTTTGCAAGAACAACAAACAAAAAAAAAATTACTGTCTCAATAGACCACTACAAAAAAAAAAACAGAACAATCTTGAGCATGTCCTCCACACTAAAATTATATTCATTAGGCGACACTGACCTGAGTTCCATTGTTTTCTGGGTAAACTGTACCTTCCCGACTGCCGCTGGCCGTTGTCTGGTGCTGCCCATGTATGTTGTTGTTCCCGCGAAGTCGTGGCTCGTTGTTCCAAGGGTCCGGGCCCCCGAGGTACTTGGGTTCCCTCGGTCCCAGTTCGGGCACCAATGATGTGACGCCTCTGTTTCTGCTGTTTGTTCATATGTATCTGGCTGTTGTTTGTTGGCGCTAAAGATGTGACGCGGCTGCGTCTGATGTGTGTTGTCTATTGTTGTTGTAATGGGCGTTGAGGTTATGTGGCTTGGCGTGCTCCGGATAGCTCAGTTTGTTCAAGTAAATGGAGACGGAAACTATTATTGTGATTTTACAAATTAAATTCAAGAAATAAGGCAACTGTTTGTTTAGTTCCAATTTTACCTTTTACATTTTTTCTTACTTAGTGATGATTCTACAAATGACGGTTTGGTACCAAAACACAAATAAATGGTCAGATGTACGGCGTTACCATGCCCGAACTTGATTAAACGAAACAAACAATATAAATACGAAACACCTGTCTGTTCTGACCGAAAGGTAGACTGACAACGGTCTCGGGCCAGCGCCTGTCACCAGCAAGACCACAGTGGGCTACCGCCCGAGATTGACTGCCTTACAACTCGCGACCGCCTCGGGCCAGCACCCGGGACCAACTGTTCCCTCATGGCAACGGACATGGTAACAAATAGCGCACATTGGCGGAGTGATACAACAGTGTCCAAAATTAATCAAAACCGGCAAAATTACCCTTAAAACATGAAACAAAAGCATTCCAAGATTTGAATTTATAGTTTTTACATCAAAATAAAATTATTTATCCTCACAAATATAATAATTGGGGACAAAAGGTGCGCAACAGTGGAACTACTTTCGCGGCGCAATACTCTAAGCAACCCCCTATGATGGCTGACCTACGTCCGTCAACAACCTTCGTCATGGAGAGAATTCCATGAAGCAAGCGATCAACCACAATGTCTGCGCCAGAAATCCTACAGCCTGGAGAATCTTGCAACACAAGAAGTTACTTACTTCACCAGGAAAAATGTAATAATACACTAAAATTGCCAAAACTCAAAAATTAGTTAAAATACAAGAAAAAGTTATATAAACAAAAATAATTAAAATTTTACTGTGGTCAATTTGAAACCAAACAAGTCAGGAAAATAATCAAATGACTCTACATTAAAATTCCTGACTATTTTATACTTAAATTTTGAGAGGATGAATTTAAACTAAATATGTCCCCAATTACTAGGTTATTGAATCCTGTTGTATCATCCCGGACACCTGACAAACTCATACTGAAAACGGCATATAGCCTGTTATGAAAGATTTATACTTAAATTTAAATAAGTAAACAAAAATATTTTATAGTGATTTGACCTAGATGGGGAAGTGGCTGAACACTTCACACTACCCAGCAGTCTTTCAGTGGAGATTTTGTCAGTTTATACTGTACATATTATGGTATCATATATTAAAATCAAACAGCAAAAATATTGGTTGAAATTGTTAATGCATCTCTGTAAAATATCACTATCAAATGTTTATGATTGTAAGATACTGGCAAGTCTGGTAGAGTGGTTGGGAACTCTGAACCATATTTGATTAAGGATGCTTGTATAATCTATTTTTGTTGTTGTTAATTTAAGGGACAATTGACCTGATAATATATCTCTACTTTCTGTTAGGTTACTTATTTTAACTTTTCTATGTACATTTGTAGGGGTAGTGAATCTAAACTTGTCTGACATGTAAAATAGAAATTTTTTCTTCTCCTATTTCTAGTTTTGATATGTCAGTTGTAAGAGAATTCCAAATTATTGAACAATATTCTAATTTGGAACACAATAATGAGTTGTACAAGCAAAGGACGGGGTCTGATATAGTGGCATAAAAAGTAATGAATTTGATTAAACCTATTAGTTTAGATTCTTAAGAACGTACATGTGTGTGAAATAACAATTTACTATCTAATAATTTGCCTATATCTTTAATTAAATCATTACGTTGAATTGTTGTATGTTTAAGTTTATAAATATGCTGTAGTGGTGGTACAGGCTGAGAATTAACGGAGCTATAAGGTCGACCTTGAAGCGAACATCAAATATCTCATCGCCTCAATGAGCCAAACTCTGAATTACCGTGCAAGGTTCCAGCGGGACTGTTTTTTCTATGGAACACTTAGTGATGACCATATAATTTTATTGGTGGAAAGTGTGAAGTTAAGTTCAGTGCACATCTATATCAGAGTTTCACATAAGTACATCCTGGTAGTACATTTTGAAGTACGACAGTTTGAACAGGCAGTTTTTCGCTATGTTGGAAGGCTTAGAAACAGTGTTTTTAGTGAGAATGGTGTCTTAATGATATTCCGTCGTTGTCTGAAGTTGGTTTTCTTATCGTATTTTGGCTCAATGGACATGTGGAATAGTGTCGTAGGAAAAAATCTGTTTACGAACATGCAGCAACACATTTGAAGTGCGTGGTAGGCAGTGCCCTTAATGATCTTGTCTTTACTCCACACAAAAAATATGTAACGATATTTACTGCTATGAAAATACATAAAAACAATTCTGATTCATAGAATTAACAAAATGATAATAATTACTAACATCTGAAACATGTTTTTAGTCTTAATGTCGTAATTGCAAAATGGCTATTTTTCAGGACAGCAATTTAAATTTGTATGTATACACCCCAATGAAATTAAATTTTTGGCTAAGGTACTTAAAGATATAATCATTAATGTCCTGTTGTTCAAGGTTAAAATTTTCGTCTACTTCTTCGTCCCACCATTTTGAAGTAGAGATACGACTGTATGTTTCATAAATGGAAAGACGTACTGAGACAGAACTCTAAATTTTTGTTGATTTATCCCGAAGAATAGTTGTTTTTGTAATACTTAATGTAAAATATAATGAAAATTTAATTGCGAGAAGATATTAAATTTTCAAAACAGAATAATTTTTCAACTAAGTCACATCAAGTGGTCATTATCTTCTTTGTTGTAAATGAAAAAACTGACTGTAATACACGTGGAATGTAAACGCCATTAAGGGTAGTTTCTTTCAGCGTGGGAAAATCAGGGTGAAGAATTTCTCGTGCCGGATCAGAGCCTAGAGGCGTTTGTGACGCGAGGCTGTGGGGTTTTGACAAGCAATGGACGGAGAGTGGGAGAAGTCATCTTCTCCTCCATAGGTCAGTGTATGATGGGTGGTCTCTAGCCACAGCCAGCATTACAGATACACTCTCCGCTTATCCAAGTCGTGGATTGTCTC